>APFE031182844.1:14595-66087 GCA_000404065.3 Pinus taeda
AAATATTTGTCATCCATCATTGACCATCCCTGAGTTAGTTCTTGCTAAACATATTTCTTCAGACTTGACCTATGATTTTGTGTTATGGGCTTGCCTATGACGGATCACTTTCTATCGAATCCAACTCATTATCTAGAAAGATGATCTAGAAATCGTCAGTACCTTGGAATATACATGCCTCAATGGCAGGTTTCTCGCCTTTGACGACAGGTTGCATCATTGACCTTCGATCAACGGATTCCGTGACATGTTTGACATCGACTCATTCATTCACATTTCATGGATTGTACTGAGTACTTTGAGGGCCATTGACATTACTGGTGGTTCCTCTCACACTTGTTAACAGTTTACATAATTTACTGGTAATCAAGTGGTTTCTCCCATGTTCGACTTCCACACATTCATTCACATGGGTAGAATTGTACTAGTTTGGGAAGTAGAAATGAAGACCCTGGATCTTGTTTCCACCATCCAGGCTACTAGGAATTTTGTTTTCATTATATAGTGGATTATTCATAAACAGACGACTGTGCCCATACTGTGTCCATGTGTTCCTACTTGTGATGTAATACAAAATCATTCTTGTATCAGAGCAGTTTTAGATAGTTCTTAGTCAGTTTTGATCTGAGTATGGGAATGCCTACCTCAGCGATGATATTTTCACATATATATATTTTGCGTTGAATGTTTTTACAGGTTCAACCAGGGTATCCACAGGAAGATCCTTGAAATGATAAAGTCCTTCACTCTTCTTAGATGATCAAAAACCATCCTCATCTATTACAGACTTTGCACTTTAGGGGGAAATCTGTTACACAAAAAATTGTCACCATGACTTTCTACAGTTTGTATGAGTCCATCAACACTCATACATGCCTCCTTTGCAAGTCTTAAACCTCAACTCTTCATGTCAAGCCTTGAAAATGGGAGAAAGACCTTAAAAATATCTCAAATCCTGGTTTTGCACTTTCTCCTAGCATTGCCTGCGGTGCCACACCTAATGGTCATGTTTCCTGCAAACTTGACCACTCTGTATATTGAGTAATGGATGCGAACCCCTGTAAAAGTTAAAAAGGCGTGAGTTCATTCTTAAAAACTCATCTTGGGTCACTTCTAGACACTTCTAGAAGGAATATTATGCTGGCAAGTCCACTCCACCTTGGTTCATCCATTCCATAACTAAGGGAGCTAACTCCATGATATGAGGTGCTTATCCCATTGAAGGAGGAACTTATCCCTTCAATGGTGGACCTGCAACTTCCTCCATTTGCACTATAAATTCAGGCATTGTGCTGGTTGTAGGAGAGATTGAAAGCTGAAGATTCTTAAGGGTAAATGTTGTTGGAAATTAGACTTCCTTTTTGAGCTTGTGAGAGGAGAGATCACATACCTTTCATGTCATTTGGGAAGTGAGTGAGGCTTGGCAAAGTAGAGGAGACTCCTGTTGGACCCTGGAAAGAACTTGTGCAACATCAAGGCAAAGGTTGTAAGGTTCTTTTGTTCATAAAGTTAATACAATCAAGTTTTGTTTTCTCAATGAACTGTCTCTAATGGTTTATTTTATGAGCTCCTTGATCTTCATAATGAACATGTTTTGTTATACGCAGGTATGCTTTGATGTGTGCTTGTTTGTGTATGTAGGTTATTAAACGAGAATTGCTTGAAGCTGTTGGGATAAAAATGCCTCAAACAAGCATTGGACCGAGGTAGGGTCTGTTACACCTCTTAGTATTCATTAATGAATTGAAACATGTCTAGAGAAAAGTAGATTTGCTTGTACTCTTTGTCGCTAGATATCGTTAGATACTAAGGAGATCGATCTTGTCCGCAAGAACGATTTATTCGGCCAACAGTACCCCACCATCTTGCGAGCATAGCGCACAATGCCTAGTCCAACGCTTGGAAGAGCTAATTTTCTGGTACCTCCCCTTCAAATGCATCCAAAATATATCTGCCTCATTTAGACCATCATAAGTAGGCAGATTTCTTACCTCCGAGGATACACAACACAACGATCGGGTCATCATGTTGCAATTCAACATAGTTACTTCATGTAATCGATTCTGCCAGCATTCTAACTCTTCATCGAGTCCAATGTGCATGAACTCTCCCGATCCCATGTAATTCGTCTATCCGCAATGGGATTCACCCAATCTTGGTCTCACACTGTTATCTTATAGATACAATCTAGATCGTCATCACTCTCATAATCGCGGACTGGTTCCATATAGCGCGATCCTTCAGTAGGATTGAGGGGTTTTATTACGCGCAACGATTTCTTCTCAAAGATCATCTTTCACTTCTTTAGATTGATGACCTTGCTCATATCAGTGGCCTAATCAATTCCTAGGAGCGGCATCCAAAATATATCTGCCTCATTTAGACCATCATAAGTAGGCATATTTCTTACCTACGAGGATACACAACACAACGATCGGGTCATCATGTTGGAATTCAACGTAGTTACTTCATGTAACCGATTCTGCCAGCATTCTAACTCTTCATTGGAGTCCAATGTGCATGAACTCTCGCGTTCCCATGTAATTCGTCCATCCGCAATGGGATTCACCCAATCTTGGTCTCACAATGTTATCTTATAGATACAATCTAGATCGTCATCACTCTCATAATCGCGGACTGGTTCCGTATAGCACGATCCTTCAGTAGGATTGAGGGGTTTTATTACGCGCAACGATTTCTTCTCAAAGATCATCTTTCGCTTCTTTAGATTTATGAACTTGTTCATATCAGTGGCCTAATCAATTCCTAGGAGCGTAGGATAGGGATTGTTGTCATCCACTATTTCTATTACTTCAAAATCAGCCAACGTGCTCGCTCCCTCAATATCCACAGTCACCCCTTGCAGTCGTCCCATGGGGATGATCTTTCTTTTTATTCACCATCCTTAGCTGAATCAGATACCATTGCAAATCGAACTCAGGCTCCTTTTCCGGAGCTTTGCGACCCATGTACTGTCTTCTAGCTATTTCCCCTTGTCATATCTTGTCATGATTCGAGTTCTGAGCACTATATTTACATTTGGATCCTCTCCGCTCAGCTCAAATCTCATCATTTGCAGGTTCTGAGTTGGCGGAGGTGGTAGCGCCCCTTTGTCATGTATCCTAGCTATCAACGTAGGACAGTCTTCCTTTTCATGAACAAATAGTGTGCAATACTTGCACGATGGATGCGTTGGATTAGTGCAATCACGGGCGTAGTGTCCTGGTCCTCCACAATTATAGAAAATCAACTGTCCTCGACCTCTGCCAGGTCCTCCTCCACCTCGGCCTTGTCCGTGCCCCTAAAATCCCATCCATGCCATCCCTGCGCTCTAGTGAAGGGGCCGCATTTCAGCCTAAACCCTATAGGCGGGAGTTCTATCCATCATCAATTCATAGCTAATGCAAGTACACTCATCATGCCCTACTAACCTACAAAAGTTGCAGAACCTCTGTTGCGATGTCTGTACAAACTTTTGTAGCAAGTGACAATTATTCGTGGCATGTTTTCTGGATACCTGACAGATAGCACACCATAATGTAGGCCCCGCGCTAGGTCTTGCTTGAGCTTCTGGCCTTAAAGGCATTGGTCCTCCTGTAATATATTTCGCAAAGACTGGGAAATGGTCTTTGTCATGACCCTGACTCTTGCATCTCAAGCACCATACCTCTCCGTGCACCTCTGGTCGAACCATCCTATCCTGCTTCAGACTTTGCATCTCAAGGAAAAGATTCTTCAACTGTGCATGGATCTGCTAAACCCCTAGATTTGGATCTTGCATCATAGTTTCATGTAGTCTCATGGAAATCTCCAAGGCCTCCACCTTAATGGTTATCTTCTGCTGTGACAATGAAGCCCTTAAGTGTGGTAGGAGCGAAGCAACAAACCACTCGTGATGTTGTCTGTTTGTTAGGTTCATGTTGGCTTCACGGATTATACATTTCAACCTCTGATCTAGTTCCCTAGTCGTCTTGCCTAGTTGCATCGCGATTTCTTTGAATCCCACAATTGACTATGCATCAGATTTAGGCCTATTGAATTCTCTATTCAGTGCTGCTTGGATGTATGCCACTCCAGCATTCGGGTTATCATTAGAGTACTTATTATACCAGGTTAGTGCGCGAGCTTGCATAGCACTAACCAGTGTCACCTTCTTTATATGATCATCTGTAACACCTTGATCTTCCCATATAGCCCTCACAATGAACCAGAATTGGTTTGGGTCTTCATTTCCCAAGCCTTTGAACAAAGGCAGCTTCACTGTATTTGCCATACTAAACTATGGTGGAGGTGGAGTTGGTATCGGTGAAGTTGGAGGCAATAGTGGTGAAGTTGGAGGTGGTGTGGGTGGAGGTGGTATTCGCAAGAATCCTTGTCTTATTAATTGAATAGCACTTTGTAGAGAAACCTTCACTATCTCTTCCTCATCACCTCGTGGAGGTGAAATCAACGGACTATACTCCAGACCATTTTTTCCTTCATTCCTATAAGTTTTTTTTCTTTGTGTAGTCCCGAACATCAAGGTAGCTGCATAGCCTGTTTTTCGCACAATAGCATTTTAATCTAGGTATTCAAAGATTTTATGTACTTACCTCGTGGTCCTTTGAAAAAGCACCGCTCACCCTCGCTGTAGCTGACTGAGGTGTCGACCGCAAATTCAGTCACAACTCCTCCTATGACGTGATCAAGCCAATGATCGACAACACGGGCGATCTTGTCCTCAGATGCTTCCAATTTCTGTATTAGCTACGGGGTCCACACAATAGGACCATCAAGTTTCCACCTTCCTTGGCTATTTTCTAGCTTCGTGATCCACTCGTATAGCTCAATAGGGAAGGAGAAAAAAATGATCTCGTGGATCTCTATATACATGTATCTGTCCAACCACTATTCATTTGTCAGTCGCAGGTTTCTGTTCTCCTACGCCGCGAATTTTTGGATATTTCTATCCAACCCGTCTCCAATCTGCTTAGTTGGATTCTAGTGATATGACATCACACATCTCTTATGCAGATTCTGGTCCCGGCAACCAAACCATTTGTTGGCTTGAGGGGGCTGATCCAGGTTCAACTTTAATTAGCCAAATAAATCCCTACACTACTGGCCCTTTCGGCATCACCTCGTGGAGCGCGGACCGAAGTCTCACCCGAAGAAATATGGGGGGATGCTGGAACCAAGTTTCTGCACCTTGAGATGGTTGTGATGTCATTTTATTACCTATATCCTTGCCTTCGCGCAGGTTGCTTCACTCTAGGGCTTGTAATACTAACCCTCTATTCTAGCCTTAAATATATCTGCGAAAGGGTACAATTGACCTTCGTGCAACCCTAACCTGCTGCTCAGGTGCTTTCGCGCTACTATGGCAACATGCTGGACAAATTCTCCAATTACTCTAAGTGACTTTCTTATCTTATCAAACAATTATAGTTAACACCATGCAAACAGATAATCATAATTGCATTCAATTATTCAATGCAATTACATTCATTCACGCATCATATAAGAATAATAAAGGATATTCATACATAAAATATCTAGATGCATCCACAGAACGAAGACACATAAATTTCTGAATAATTCCCTTTATTGATAACTTTCAAGTGATTACAGACTCTATCTACCCTGCGCACACAGCTGCTAGGGTCCGCGCACTCAATTGCAGAATTCTACCCTAGGCCTCTGTGCATTTAGCTGCAGAGCCTCTACTTATGCTACGACCCAAGACTTAAACTTCTTACTTCAGAGCTGCCACTCTTTTACATTCTCCATCATTCGATGTCTCTTAAAACTACTTAGAGCATAGCTCTTTTTATACAATCCCTTGGTTCATGGACATGGGTTAAAATCTTACAACTGACTTTACTTTGCAAAACTAAGGGAAAACTACCCTTTATGACACATAACACCTTCGTGCTCGGCGACCACAAAATGCAGAGACTTTACTGTTTGATTACAAAATTTGACTCAAACATGGGCTTTTATCCCCAAAACTACCCTTGGGGGATCCCTCTCCCAACACATATTCATCATTTAAAATTTTATAAATCAATAAAGTAATGGTAATTATCTTGATTTAATAACTTTATTTTTATCTACACAAGGCCAATTGGCTAATCTGGAAAGTACCCAGTGCCTTCTCTTCTATTCGATCATCCATTTAATGGTGGTGATATTGACTTATGTAGGAATTAAATGAAATATAAATTTAAATAGAAACGCAGAGCTATAGCAAAAACTTAACTTCAATTAATTAATAACAAATACTAAAAAACTCTTTACATGAAAAATGGAAATAAACTAGATTGGGTGATGGTAGCTTATGTCTGAGAAGAGATGTGATAGCTAGATGCCTTCTGAACTGTGCTACAATGAGGTTCAAAGGACTTTTTATTATTGAGAAATAATGGAAAACCCTAAACATCTAAATAACTAACCCTAGGAGATGAAGCACCAAAATTTTGTGGGCCCCGTTGCGAATAGTTGGAACGTCAACTTTCCGAGGTCGTAATTTGGGCATATGATCTCAATTTGGCATGTATGATACCTTGTTAGAAATATATCTCTAACAACAACAAATTTTCCTAGAAATACCCTACCCAATGGGCTATGATCTTGGCGCATTTTCCAAAAAGTAAACAGTTTAGGGCCTCAAAGTAGCTCTAGAAGTTTAGGACTTGAACATTTGCCAAAAATAGAAAGTTGTGCTAGAATTAAAGAAATTGAAAGGAAACAATATTTGGGGTCCAAGTGGAATAGGCTGGTGGCCACCAATATCCACCTAGATGACTCCTCCCCCCTTACGAAGCACCCCATTTCATTGAGAGCCACCATGAGATGGGGACAATTTTGTTGAACTTGGTCCCTGGTGATCCACTTCCCTTGGTGCAAGAGCTTCCCAACTTTGATAACCCAATACAGTTGGATCCTTTGTTGGTGAGAGTTCTTGATCTGTGTGTCCATGATCCGATCAATTATGTCCTATTCATTGCTATCTAGGTTGAACTCTTTTGGTGTTAGTTGCTCAACTATGTCTCATGTGTCCAACATTGGTAGAAAGTGTGGCTAAAGGTAGTCCACATTAAATACAGGGTGCAAGCCAAGGAATGGGGGGATATTGAGCTCGAAATCATTGTCCCCCACAAACTTGGTGATGGTGTAAGGCCCATATCAGAGTGGTAGAAGCTTCTGATGGGCTCCGAAAAGGAGTTCCTTTTGCAAATTCAACCACACTTTGTCGCCCACTTGAAACTTATGTGGCACCTGTTGCTGATGATGCAATTGTTTGTAGTTGGCATTGGATTTATCCAAGATGTCATGAAATTACTGGCAGATGTGTTGAAAGCATTCAATAAACCTAGTGGCTTTATCAACTTTTGACTGAACATGGGAAGATTCTTCCTATGTAGTGGCAAAAAGTAGTGAATCATCAATGGGACATAATGGTTAAAATCCTAGGCCCACTTGAAAGGGGCTATGGCCAGTCGAGCTATGGAGAGATCTGTTATAAATGCATTGCACATAGGGAATACTCTCATCCCATGTTCACAGATGCTTAGATTTGTACATGCATAGTATGTGCACAATCATCATATTGACGACCTCTGTTTGGCCATCAGTGTGGGGGTGGAATGCAGTCGAGTTGGTGAGCTTGGTGTCCAATAATGAGTAGAGGTTCGACCATAATTCACTTAGGAACCTGCTATCCCGATATGATATAATGGCTCGTGGGATCTAAAAATGTACCCACACTCGTTCAAAGAACAATTGGCATTGCCTTCTATCGTGATCCTCTTATTGCAAGCAACCAATTGATGATTTTTCATGACATGAAGGACATTTCTCCAACTTAGCAAAATAGATGCACAGGGATGGAGGGCATTTCGAAGCGATGTGATCGCTTTCTTATAAGTAATTCATTGGCTAGGCTTATGAAGGGTGTCTCTTCGTCGGTTATCCCTTCCTTTTTCTCAGATCACCATCCGATTTTTCTCTCTTGGGAAGGATTGGGAAGAAAGGGGCCTTTACCATTTAAAATCGACTCTACTTGGCTGCTTGATGGCGATTTTAATTTACAGGTGTATGAGATCTGGGATTTTTTGGTTAGGAATGTCTCAGGTAGTTAGATGGGAAGTATTGTTGAAAAGCTCAAATTTTTAAAAATGGAGGCACGTTCATGGACTAAAAATAAAAAAAGTGGAGGTTATCAAGGAGCTCTCTGACATTGGCAAGGGTTTATGTTATTTCAATGATCCTGATGATCCTATGTTTTTTTTTTTTTTTTGAGGATTGATCTGGAAGGGAAAAGAAGCAAAATTATGAAGGCACAGGAAGCAAAAAGGTTTTTACAGATTTGTGCACTATGGGTGGTAGTCAGGGACAGAAATACAAAATTATTCCATGTGTGCATAAATAATATAAAACAAACAAATTTTGTTTGGGGTATAAGAGGTTTTGAGGGGAGATATTTAATCGACCAAGAGGATATTGAACAGGAGGTGTACTATTATTTCAAGAGTCTTTTCAAAGCCAAGGAACATAATTATGCTGCTCATCGAGAAATTATTGAACATCTACCGCTCATGTTTAAACATAAGGATAATGAGAAGCTGGGGGAACCAATTAAGAAAGAAGAGATGATGGCGGTTATACAGGCTAGTTCAAAAGAAAGAAGCCTAGGTTCGGATGGGTGGGGAGTAGAACTGATCACCATTTCCTAGATCTGATAATTTCTGATATTTTAGCTATTGTGGAGGAATCACGCATAAATGGATACATATCATGAGCATTGAATACTACTTTTATTACTCTTATCCCAAAGAAGGACCATCTGATCTCATTAAATGATTACATCCCCATTTCTCTTTGTAATGCCTTATACAAGATTATTTCAAAACTAATAACAATGCAGGTTAAGAGGACTTTATCAACATACATTTATCTAGAACAATTTGGATTTTTGGATGGAAGACGAATTCGGAATGCAATTGTCATTGCACAGGAATGTATGCATTCTATCAAGGTTAGGAATAGGCGGGCTAGCTTGATAAAGGTGGATTTGACAAAGGCATATGATTGTATATGTTGGGAGTTTTTGCATATGGTTATGTATAAAGTGGGCATCTCCTTGAGAAACATTGGATGGATTATGGGATGTATACAGTATACGATTTTGCTATCATTATTAATGGGTACCCGACCAAATTATTCAGGGCATTTTGAGGTCTCTGACAAGGATGTGGTTTATCGCCGCTCCTATTCATTCTGGTCATGGACTGTTTGAGTCAAAAGATGAGAGAGGCAAAAGGAAGTGGTAGTATGAAGGGAGTGAAAGTTTCCAGGAATATGTAGGTTACTCATATTATGTTTGTATACGAACTTTTATTTGGGGGCATGAATGATAACGATGACTGGAAGATTATTCATCAGTTCATCTGTTTATTTAGTGAGACATTGAGCCTCTTGCACAAACAAATCAATATTGATCTTGCAAGACATCAATGACCCAAGATGCTGGGAGATTTGTATTTTATTTGGGATCTCTGTGAACAGTTTGGAAGAAGGCATCAAGTATCTTGGGTTCCATCTAAAGGAAAATATATATTACACAAAGACTGCGCTTGGCTACTCAATAGATTCAATAATAAAATCACTGGGTGGACACATAAATGGCTTTCCATTGGAGGGTATTTGACTTTAGTCAGATCTGTCTTACAAAATATTTCGGTGTACTGGATGCATCTTTTTTTGTTGCCTATGGAGGTTTGTAAAAAGATTGATGAGATTATGGCGAGATTCCTATGGTCTGGTACAGAGCTGAAGGGGAAGATTCATCTGGTAATGTGGAAAGCCATTACAAGGCCAATAGATGAGGGGGGGGGGGGGGGGGTATTCTGGATACCCACAACTTCAATTGCACCTTAATCATAAAAAGTCTGGATGACAACTAGTGACAATGACATATGGGGGAAAATAATCAGAGATAAGTACATGAAGGGACAAGGCCTCTTGTCATGGTCAAGGATGGGGATAAGAAGGATAAATGGTGTTTCATTCATATGGAGGAGCATGATGAAAAACTGTCACTGGATGTTGGGGAATACGAGATGGGCAATCGGGGATGGAAACAAGGTGGAGGTAGGCCTGGATGCGATTAAAGGCCTAGAGGGAAATCACACCTTATCGGTTGTCCTTATTATCCCTTTACATGAAAAGGGAATCTACAAACTTGCACATATATCTGTCAAGAATAATCAATTTACTGCACATCTCGCTTGGTTGAGAGCTATAGACATTGGTTTGATTGAGAACATGGCCATTGAATGGGATGCATACATCACAAACCTATATGCAGTTGGTACATTCATTGGAGAAGGGGAAGACCACACATTGCAACGGGAAGGCCCTACAAAGGATGGGTTCCCAAAAGTTAAGGAAATATACAATAATATTCCTTAATGGAAAAATCCTTCAATTTCATTAGTTCATACAAGGTAACGTGGGCTTGGGAGATACCTACGAAACTCCAATGCTTTGGGTGGTTGGCTATCCACAAAAGAATTCTCACTTGGGATAATTTACAGGGCAGAGATTTCCAAGGGCCGAGTATATGCTCCATATGCAGGATGCATGATGAGGAGGTTGATCATCTTTTCACTAGATGCTCATTATCCAGGGGAGTTTGGTCTGGGGTGATGGCCATTCGTAAACTGGGT
This sequence comes from Pinus taeda, assembly GCA_000404065.3. NCBI lineage: Eukaryota > Viridiplantae > Streptophyta > Pinopsida > Pinales > Pinaceae > Pinus > Pinus taeda. The sequence goes on from APFE031182844.1 coordinate 25,308, forward strand.
CATTTGAGAACTTAGATTTCTCTTGAAAACTGCATTCTTATATGGTCTAAGGATAGGATAGACTACCATTCCCTCCCCTTCTATGTAATCTGGGCCATATGGAGAAGTCAAAATTCTTGGTTGTTCGAACAAAAGGAATTTGTGGTTTGGGAGGTGATTTTAAAGAGCATCAACTCACTTTTTTTTTTTTTTTTTTTTTTCCAGCTTGGTCCAAAAAAGGTTGTGAAAAAACAAGGAAGCATATTTACAAGAACATTAAGGGGATTTATACGAGGGTTTTTTTTGATGGGGCTAGCCAACAAAGAAGGTGTGGATGCGGTGATGTCATCATCTTGGCACCGGGGTGCATTTACCACTTCTGGTGGCAAGGAGGAAGGGGGACTAATAGTAGAGATGAGCTTATTGCGCTTTGGGGTGTTCTCACCTTCGCTAAATGGCTAGGGATGGACAACACTTATGTACATGGAGACACCAAGAGAATTATAGATTGGGTCAAATAATTCACTAATTTCAACCCTCATATTCTATTGAATTGGATGAGACGTATCAGGAATTTGGAACCCTTCTTCCAGAGCATCACCTACACTCACATCTATAGAGAACAAAATCAGATTGTTGATCTTCTTTCAAAAGGGGGAATCGAATTAGGAACAAGTAAGTATTATTATGTGGCATATGTTCAAGATAGTTTCATGAATACCATTTAGGAATTAATCACAGCAATGTTATGGTGATATTGTTACAAACTATACTATTAGGGAACTAAATTCCAATTTTGCGGATGAATAGAACATAGATTCTCTTGAATAGATATGATAGGAAGAATATGTAAAACATGATTTTGGAATGGATTTTATTGAAAACTTTGTACAAATGTGTGGAAAAGAGATCCTGTCTCAGACATGGAACTTTTGTATGGAATCTAAGAGAATGTACTCTCTTTTTTAATGAAAGGAAAGCATTTTTTTGTATTGAAAAAAAATACTAAACACACTGAATATTAGTTACGACAACCTTGAAGAAGACGAGAAGCAGGTATTCTTAGACATTGCATGTTTCTTCATAGGAGAAGACAAGGATACAACCATCAGGATATGGAACAGATGCGGGTGGTCAGGAAAGTTGTGTCTTCGGAAGCTAGATAATAGGTGTCTAGTGGAGCTCCATCGGAAAAAATGCAATATGTTGAACCCTGTCTTGGAGGTGGATGGGAAAGAATGTATAAAAAGGAATGATCAACTCAGAGCTTGGGAAGGTATATGAATGAGAGAGAACCTAGGTGTCGTCTTTGGCACCAAGACTTCAACCTTTCGCCAAATTCACCGGTAAGTAGTTGAAGTTTTAGATAATATTTCAACATCGCTATGTCATTTGTGAAATTCTGAATTCTTAAACTTTGCAAGGGTTTCAACATTGTTTCTAATAGTTTCTAGAGAAAAATTTAGGTACGTGGAATCACAAACTTTGCACAATGCAATACATCGATAACTTATATGAGCAACAAACAACTAAGAAGCTTGCAATTGCTTAGAGCTAGATCTGGATAAGGTATTTTGTGTTAGGCACTCACTAAAGATAATATGGCTCCACTGGTCTAATTGTCTGTGCTCTTCCTTACCTTTGGGGATTCCAACAAAGAATTTACAGGTTTTATGTATAAAGGGGAGCTAATTGAAAACATTGTAGGAACATGAATCTGAGTTAGGTAGTCATGTAATTTATTGACAAAAGGGTGTTTTTCTTTTCCTTAATTGTAAAAATTGCTTTGGTTTGAGTATCCTATCTTCTTATACCACAATGCATAGAAGTTTTGATATCGAGGGAACATTGTGGGTCCCTGTAATATTCCCTTTCTTGATCTGGTAAAAAAGGACAAAATATGTCCATGGTATTTACCATGGTATCAACCCATGGTATTTGCCTTCGATTTCGAGGGAAAATAATAAAATAGGGTATTTAGAGAATCCATCAAGCCTATAAAAAGGGATAGAAGCTAAGCATTTATATCATTCAAGTTTATTTATCTTATTGTGTTTTTCTTGAGAACTTGGCGTGGCCAGTTCCAGTTTGACCCCAATGACGAAAACAACGTGGGTATTATTTTGTTTGGTGGATCCAGCCAGGGTCCATGATTGTGCTTAATTGCATTTATCTTCTCATTTTGATAAGCAATTGTGCATGCCATTGCAGGGGCTTGAAATTTATTTTATGGGCATGTACCTTTTCTTCAGTGATTAATATAAGTAAATGTTGCATTTTTAGGTCTCGTTGTGTTCAGTTTGTTTATTGCAATTATTTTTAACTAGAACACCTAGATGTACTAGATTGGTTTATCATTCTGTTGTTTGGGATCTTACAATGGTATTAGAGCTGTTGTTTGGGATCTTACAGTGGTATCAGAGCTGTGCATCTTGCCAGTGTGCGAGATTATTGCAGATAGCTTTGTAGTAAATCAATTTTTTTTTATCAAAAACTAGTATGGGGTGATTCTCTATAATCCCCTAACTAGAATCTTGGGAATTTCGATGGTTTCTATAACAACCCTAATTAACCAATTATTCTTCTCAAATTACAGCCCTAATTAACCAATTATTCTTCTCAAATTACAGGTGATTTTTGAAGAGCACATTGTTTGTTGTAGAAGAAATATGTTATTAAAGAGGGCACATATTATTTTGAAGAGCCCGCATTGTGTTGTGCAGGAAAAAAATATCTTTTTAAAAAGGGCACATATTATTTTGGCCAACTGCTATTTTAAAACGCCGAGAACTATATTCTATTAGGTAATTGGATTGGTTGAATTGCGTTCTGAAAGCCAACAGTTACATTACATGAAGGTTTGGTGTGTTATTTGAATGGCCTTGAAAATATTAAAAAGGGCCAACATTTAGTTATTAAATGCCGAAAATGAAATTCATGCTTATGAAAAGGACTGTAAGTATATAGTAAGATATTCAACCATTAATTCAAATGGGAGACTATTTGATTTTACCCTTGCAAAGGCCGAGCATTCGAAGGAGATCAATGACAAAGAAGCGGAGTTGGAGGGATATTCTTTCAGTCGATCTATTGAGGCACCAGGCGATTTCGTGATCCAATCTATGGAGACTTGTATTAAGCCACTAGAGGGGCTCATTACTGTCATTTTTTTAAGCCGAATATGGGGGGAATCGACTTTTTGGAGGCTGTTAGCTATCTTTGGGAAAATCGTGTGCATCAGTTGTGAAGGGTGAATTTATCTCAGAGAAGGTCAAGTGTGTCTTTTATTGAAGGCTAAACCCATAGTGATTTAACCAGCGAGACCTATCTGCCATGAATCCAAGCCACCATCAAATCTGGAGATCAGATTCTGTTTGCTGAAAAACCATATTTTCCACCACCAAAATCTTAATTTAGAAGTTGTTATTAGGGTTTGTTAGAAGGGTCAAATTACCATCATAGCAACACGGTGGGAGGGCCAATTTTGTCTGAGGCGCATTGCAAATCAAAGTCTCAAGGGTTTGAGGCCGAGTTGCTTGTTTCTTCATATCTAAAAAAAGGCAGAACTATTCTTCTTGTTGGCAGCTGAGAACCGTCATTATTGACTGACAATTGAAGGCATTTCTAAGGACAAATTCTGAATTTTGGAGGTCGATTTCTTGAGAGAAGTTCGACCATTTCATTGTTGGAACTGAAGGCCGAATTCATAATAACTGAAGACCTATTTCGAGGGTTTCAGATTGTTAGTTTTGCTGGAGGTAGGGAGGAGATATCCAGTTCTCAGAGCAGATCGAACCCATTAATTCTGAGGGTCGATTTACAGGTAGAATCAATCAAATTTCTTTCACGGCCAAGTTCTAGTTTGAGACATCCCTCTTACCAAAACTGAGAGGGATGTGTCACGGAGACGAGTATTATTGCTTGTTGGAAGAGAGCCAGCTGGAAGTGTTTCAGTGTTCATAAATCGTGCTACAGTGTGGCATAAATTGGCTGGTTGGGCTGACTTCCTATTGTCGATGTGTGATCACAGTACAAAAGCTAAGTCATAATCCAGGGATACGTGTGCCAGTGCCATATCACATGAGATTGGTCGGTCATCACAGTCACTGATTTGTTTTGTTTTGTTGATGGTATAATTCTTCAACAGCTGGAACATGATCGAATTGCACCAATGTTAAGAGACTCTGCATTTATATTCTTTGGATGAATTAGTGATTCTAAGAAGCATAAAGGAAGTGCTCCCATGATATTTATTTTATAATCATGTGTATGGAAGATTCATTTTTTCCTTTTCTTTTTTCTTTTAAATATAGTCATTGTTGAAAGGCTAGAATGTTATTTGCTAGTAAATCTTTAACCGGCCCAAGTTTGAGGAAACCACAAGGGCTTCACACAGTAAATCTATGACATATCACCTGCAATCCGTGGCATACTAAACAATACCTCTAATTTGACTACATACTAGAAAATATTTCTAAAAATACATTGTTTAACCCTCTATCAATACAAACCCAATACATATTCCCAATTTAAAAAACCTCTACTTTCATTAGATATTGTAGGTATCCATTTTTTCATTAACATTTTTGATACCCCTTTATATTTTTCATTAACTTTAAGCTCCATTTTTTACACCCGTTAATATAAAAACCCTTCACCCCTATATATCCCCTAATATACTATGTCATTTTTTCCTCAATATATATCCCCCAATATGAACCCATGTGGTATGGTATTGCTCCCCCAGTGAATCCCCCGTGGAGGAAACATAGTAATGTTTGATGTAACTTCTCTATGAAGCATATTTCCCTGCTTTGGTATATGAGAATATGGGCTGTCTTGAAGATACCTTGGAAAACACCCAGAAAATTCTTGATGAGCTAGTGAGAATATATGGCCCTTTACACAACAATGCCTCCTTAGACCAAAATGATGGTTAAAGCAGTGGACCATTCTAAAAAAGAGTCTGTTATTTTGCAGCAAAAGCAACCATGGGAAACGAATAAAGGGAAGGGAAGAGGGGTTAAATCTTCGCACTTAGATTTGAATTGCAACAAACAAAGTTAGACATAGATATTCATAAGTTGGAGGAATTAGACACATGTTTGTCTAAGGTGGGGCAACCAGAATGGAAGAAACTCAGTTGAGCTCTCAAGCCATCCATGCTTGCATTGATACAATCCAAACTTTGGGAACACATTGTGAAGAGATCAGACTCACAATTGCTTCTTGTCTCAACACACTCATAACTTTAACATCGCCACCACTGCCCTACAACAATGATCTCATGAGAGATATGCTGCAGCTGACAGTAGAATCCCTTCAGAGATTGAATAACATCATGCTTCCTACCTGTTGACAGTTCTAGACCCGCCAACATGTCAAGGGATCTCCCCAGTAAGAAGTCCTAATTAAAACTTAGATCATTTGGTGTAGGAATCCCAACAGTAGGTCGTACGATATCGTCTTGACCGCGGTTGCGTGCATAGGCAAGTAAGATATCCCTGTTGGTAGCAAGGGTGTGACATATGAAGCAAGTCAAAGAAGGTGCATGAATGGTTCTAACAAACAGAGAGTGAGGTGAGTGCGACCCTTGGAAACCTGTGGAAGCATGCGGCTAAGAAGGGAACACACAAGTGAAGATGCATCACCAACTGGAAATAAAGTAAGCTAACAATCCAAAGTGATAGTTAAATCAACAACACATTTCAGTAAGATTAATACATACATATACATAAAGAGTCTATACACATACATATATTATTAGAGTAAACAAGTTAGCTGAAATACAATAACAACATATGCATGAAATGTTCTAGCTTTGTTATATTAAGAAGTGAAAGTTCCAAGCGTACAATACAACCATGACCAACCACTAGTCTCAATAGCGGAACGTTATAGTCATTGCCGCCTGCTCCTCCAAAGAGATGTACTATCTTTGCACTGTGGAGAAGCCAAGGCTCGTTACAATACTCTCGAAGCTTTCTCTAAGATACTCCTACCGAAAGCTTGGTTGACCAAAAGCCTATACAATGAGTTATGAGGGACTATATATAGCAAGTGGTGGGGTGAACTTTGACATTCCCCTTTGTGACTATTCGTATACCCTCATGACTCTTCAACTACTCTATGACTGTTACATTCAACTATCGACACTTGAACTTCTACTTGACAAGATGTTACTTACAATCTGCACATGTATCCATGTAAGACAAAACAGGTTTGAGCAAGCCATGCAAGACAACACTATGACTTGGACAATTGTGGGAAGACCAGCTCTTCGACATCCTCATGATGGTTGATGGTGGCGAACTGATTCCAAGCTCAATAATCCGCGATGGTGTCTGTGTGCTCTGTGGTGACATCTTTCTGGAAATGAACTCTTGCCTCTATTGCATCTGGGTACACTGCTTTGGCTCCTCTATCCAGCTCATCTAATAACATGTGCATCATTGTCTTGAGTGTGGCCGAACCAATGACATACTGATGCATGGTGTCTTCATTGATCTCCAAGTCTATGCTGGTGGCTATGCGCATCAACTCATCAAAGTACGAGTCAAGCTCCAGTTAGACTTGTGCCTTTGTCTTTGCCTCGGTGAGTGTCCCAGTAGATGGGATCACATGTGCGTGCACAACAACATCCATGCTCCTAAATACCCATGCATGGGAAGCCTGCAAACTAGTGATGAGCTATAGGAGTTATTCATAGTTTCGGATCTGACTCTGGATGCATGCCTTCTGTTGTCCCTTAAGAAACCAATTTCTTGGTTGTGTAGAAATTGTGCTTAAGACATTAATTTTATTATTCATGTCACTTATTTGTATGATGTATCCTCATGTGAAGGGCCTAAAGGACATAACTTTTAACCCTTAATATTTAGGTGATATGAAAGTCTCAGAATGCTATAGGACGCTGAATATAATGCTGAGTGAAGAATGCTTTGAGAATTTAGAGACAATATGTTTTTTTTTCACAGATTCTATTATCTGTAACTTAGAAGAAATGTATAAGTGGGAACTTTAAATATAGGAGCGCTCTTTTAAGGAATTTTAACTTCATTCACATAAGTAAACAAAGACTTGCAACTTCATTACCATACTTAAAGAAAGGAAGACACATGATGACACATAATGGAGAAATTACAGAATCATACCCAACAATGTGTGGAAAACTTCTGATTTTTTCATTAATCATCAATTTATCAAGAATACAATAGCATAGTCCCCAGGTTCTTCAAAATTCGGCCGCTTTTTCTATAATTTTGCCTTTTTTTATACATCATGAGACAGTTGGTAACTACCACAACTGTCAAACTGTTTAACTAACTTCTAACTGTCTAAAGTAAAATTCATTACAAAATATTACATTGGAAGGCAAAAGATACCACATTATTCTCAAGAAATAAGATAACTAGAAGTAACCTTACTGTATGATTGGTGATTGATGCTCGTTGTTTGAATCTGTGGCTTGGGTATATGGTCCTGCTGATACATCTTTGGTCTGCTCTATCATCCATTCCTTGCACCTTCTCCATAATGGAACATTTGACTTTGGTGCTTCCTCTAACTTGTCAAGTGCTATTCTGCAAGCTGTAAACCTACCATAAGTAGGCTTGTCAGTGAACAGAGCCTTCACCATCCAGAGAAGCTTAAAATCTTTGTTTAGGTAGTTCACAATGGTGGCTCCTATTAATACTATTGTCTTTTCATGAGCGTTATCAACTTTGCTTTTTGCCTCAACCAACAAAGTCTCATATCTTTTCCATGGCAGCAAGTTTCCTTGTAGATCCCAGCAAGAAGGAAGTCCAACCCTAACCCTTTTATCAAACAAGAAGTTAAATTTTGAAACTGCTTCCTTCATCTCATTTATCCTCTTCTCAGCACTAATCCTGTAGATGTTTCTGACAATCATTATATTAAAATCTATTTCACATGATGTTCTGTCTGGCATGTCATGTTCCTTCAACTCTGCAGTAGATTTAGAGTTATTGAAATCTATCATCCTCTTTGTAAACTTTGATCTATCTAGATCTTTTTGCTTATTTTTAATGACTTCCTCTTCCATATCCCGAACTAGTGTTTTTTATTTAGATATAATCACAAGAAACTCCCAAATGACCCTGATAACCTTAATGACTTCATCCCATAGGATTTCTCTGGCTTGAATCAAGGACATATTTCCCTTCATTTTCTCCTTTAGCCTTTTGATTTCATCTTCAACCCTCAGGAGATATTCCATGTACTTATTTGCATTATCTTTCTCCCTTCTTGCTTCTTCTTCACTTAAATTCAGTAGATTGCAAGCTATTTCCAATTCCCTTTGGGCTTTCTTTACATCATGTTCAACCATTTTAAGCTCGGTTCCCAACTGTAAAACCTGTGCTGCTGGATCATCTGTGTTGGCTGGAATTACTATTGTACAAACATGAGTGTCCACCTGTCGTTAAAGCTTGTCCAAGGATTATTTAAGTAAAGAAACTTCTTCAGTCTTCTGCAACACATCTTGTAGGAGCTTTTCCTTTTCATTTTCTACTTCAGCTATCCCTGCAGCTATGAGATGCTCCCCTGTAGGTAGATTGAACTTCTTTTTCAAAGCCCCAATTTCTAACTTAGCAAATTGTAATAATTTCTGAACAATAGGTTAGTCATCAGGATTGACACCTACTTTAATGATAATCTTCTTTAGCTCATCCACCTGAGAATCCAAAGCTCTGGAGTTGGCTTTCTCCAACTTTAATTGCTGAGTCACCTTATTTAGCATTTTTTTTGCCTTCATAGCTACTGCATTTGTCTTATGTATATCATTCACGATCAATTGCCTAGTTTGCATATGCAAATTGATCTTGTCAAGCATTGGAAGCTTGTGAGTGTCAATAGTTAAGTTCATAGTCTTGAAATTGCTAGTAGACCCCACTGATATTTCAGTAGGATGAGAAAAATAAATTTTAAGTTGGCTCTTCTCTAAATCCATGGCAGATAGAAATCTAGTTTTTTCAGGAGTTACCTAAGACTCAGCTTGAGCCTTCATATTTAACTTCATCTTCTGATTTCTCTCAGCTATCTGAGCAAACATAATTTGAATTAAAGGAACATGATCATGAACATGTTCTTTGGAAGATGGGGAAGATGGAGCACCTTCTGTCTCTCCTAACTGAATCACCAAACCGGGTTGTGCTAAAAACATTGCATCCTAAAGCTTGGTCCTTTTTGTTGCTTTAGATTCTTCCTCATCCAAATCAATAAATTCCTCTCTAACCCTCTTAACCCCTTTTTTTGTAATGCTAGGGGTTTCAATCTCTGTCTCTTGAGTGTTTTTCAAACCTCCATTTGCCAATTTCTCCGTTTCAAGTCTACTTTCATGTACAAAGGCTGAATAGCCATTCTCCAGTCTTCTCTTTGAAATAATTTGATGAGGGTCATAAGCCCACTCAACCACCTGTAAAAGACACATGTCATTCAACAATCTTTCAACCTCCTGGGCATCCTGTCTAGTGTTTACAATGAAGGGTCCCACTGCTTTAGGCAACTTGAAGAAGAAGCCTTTCTTCATAGGAAAAAAATGAAATTGATCAACATTTAAGCTCTGCCTAATAAATTCAAGGGAAAAAAGCCTCATTGGCACAAATTTAGGTAACCTGTAAGGCTTGACAGAGCCTCCATAAAGCCTAATCTCTGCATGCTCTTCAAAGATGAACCAATCTCCACATCTCACATCCTTACCCAATTGAAGACACTCTTGAGCTTTAGGAAGGAAGGTTGGGGGTAGGCTTCCATTCAAAATTTTATAAACCACTGGAAGGAATAAAGAATTAAACTCAAATAAACCACTATCTCCTAGATCACCCCTTATTAGGTTTGTCCAAAATACCACTGATTGTTTCTTTTTATTGATATCAACAACATTTAGCCCCAAATAAGAAAAATGTTCAGCATTCTGGCACATAAATAAATAAGTAATGACTGAAGGAAATTTGAAGGAACTAGTGAGAGGCAAAGTCATAAATTGAGTATTGATAACATCTACCCAGAATGCTGGAATGTCTAGTACTATCGTAGGCTTCAACATTAAGGAGAAAAATCCCAACACAACTTTATCTACTTGCTTGGAGTCTTCTTTCCCTAGAATCTTGGCAATTACTTGCAACACAACTCTTATGTCAACTGCAAATACTTCTAAAGAGAAGAGATTGCCATCTAGGGAGAATTGACCAGATTTAGGGGCCAAGAAAGAGGTGATATGAGAAATCTCCTGAGGAGACATGTTATCATAATAAGAAATCAAGAATTCTCAGTAAAGGTGGTGTAAGTCCCAGACACAGGGTAATTCAAAGCTTGGTGTATTAACTGTGAGGTTACTTGAAAAAAACTCTCCCCTGACTGATTCATTACAAAACATTTCTTGGGGTATATTGCTGAGGTTATCCATTGAATAAATTCAGGAAATAAATGAGTTCTGGGGACAAAAGCATCTAGAACACCTGACCTAACCATTGCCATGAATATAGGAGACTTCTTATGGTTTAGAATGACCACTTGATACAGTGAATGATGTTTAATTGTACAGAGGAACTTACTTGTTTGGCCATGGTGATTGTAGGTGACAGTTTGCTGGTGACAATTTCTAATGATAGTCGTCGGGATGGTTGCTGACTTAGACTGCTGAACTGGATGCAAGGTTGCTTAGTACTAAACAAAAGACTAATGTGACGGGTTTTTTCTTGTCCTTATACATATAATAATCATACGGGGGGGAAAAACTTGTAATTAATGTAACTAATTAACTGAGTGGCAGATGAGGTGACAGGGTACAGTGGATGAGGTGGACGGTAATGAATGGGGATGGAAGATGACGTGCAGGATACGAGATGGAGTGAAGCGATTGGGGCGGCACACTGCGGGGGTAGGGAGTGTACGGGATGTTCATTAGGCTTGAACCCTGCAACAATCTCAGGCCGTAGATATTGGTCAAACACCTTGACATCATGGTCAACTATGGGGGTTGAGCCTGAGTTATAACTCGTGCTCGTTGCTCCCCCGCAGAGCACTTTACCCGCTTCTTGAACCCATGCTTTCTTAAATCTTGTAATACCGCTCGAACTTTAATATGGGTTGAGGCCTCACTTTTCATTGGATTTGAATGCCATCAAAATAAATCATTGTTTTCGGACTTTCACATTCAATTTTGATTTTTTTTTAGAACATAATATTTGATTTTATTTATTTATTTTTATAATATTAAAAACAAAATTTAAACGACAATGGATGCTACAACACCTTCAACTCGACTGCTTTGGGCTTCATCATCTTGGGCAAGTGTAACAGGGCTCCCTTGTATCTCATTGTCCATGTTTGCATGGTCAACAACAGTATGCAAGTTTGACAAGATACGTGCTCTCCTAGCACATCAATGCTGCCAACTGTTGAGATGGACAACTGCCTTATGCGCGGTACCAAATCTGGAATACAACCCACATGATTGTCTCAAGGGACGATACCTCATCCAATATTTCCTTCTTCAACTCTGCTCGGGTGGATGCTATAAACAATTCTCCTCCCTGCTTGGCCGTTTGTAACTCCTTAGCCGTTCGCTCATTCTTTGCTATTAAGAAGTGAACACTTGAGCTAGTGGCTTCGACATATGCTCTGGTAGCATTGACCAATGTTGCTCGATGCTTGTGCACGTCAGAAATGATCACTCGTTCCTCAAACTGTACAGGAGATGTGTGGTCATCTAGAGTAGATACTCTACGTGATTGCACAACTCTATGTTGTGACTCATCGAATGATATGTTGTGCATCTCTTCTTCCGGGTTGTCTCCAAGGATCTCAATGTCTCCTTGGTCGCTTGGGACTTGCTCTGCTTCTAGATCCGATGAAGTTGGTAGGTCGACCTCTTAGTGGTAAGGCATGAGGTTGATGTCTTGTTCTAACTTTGGTTGCTCCATTTTCGTATCCATCTGCTCAAGTGCTCATTCAATCTCTTGAGCGAATTCCTACTCTTATAACTACTCACCCTGTCTACTTTGCGACAACTGCTCAGATGAGTCTACTACCTGTATGGATGCAGTTTCATCTGTATGTACATGTTGTGCCCCTTGCTGTATCTGTCCTTGCTATGCTTCCTTCTCCTATCTACGCAGCTCATGTTCCTTCTGAAATTTCTCCTTCAACTCATGCAACTCCTTCATTGTTTCCTCCATCCTCTATTTTTCTCTCTTACTTTACGTGATCCTCCTATTGCGCTATTGCCTCTTCACCTCTATTGCCAAAGCTGCTTTCTGCACAAGTGGGTCTACTCTGAACTTCCAACTTTGTTCTGCCTCTGCATTGTTGACAATCTATCTCTTGCCTTTGTTGCGCACCGATATGTTTACCTCTACTGCTCCTACTGCTGGTGCTCTCCTGGATGTTGTTTCACGCTGCTTCGCTAACCATTCCACAACGATGCTGACTAGTCCATTAGGCTTGGAGAAGATGTGACAATATCTCCATGGATCTTCTTCCGCCTAATGACACGCCCCGTGGATCCATGGAAACTGTACTCTCGCGCAATGATCCTTCACAAAATAATGTGGATCATATGGATTAAAGCTTTTGGTGCCGAAAGGATATTTCTTGAACTCTTCTACTTTAGCATCCACATGCTTGAGATTTCGTATCTTCCACAACACGATCTGCAACAGAAGAGTGGGCCAAAGTGCCCTCTTCTTCCTGTGCAACCTAGCTGAGAGTCCTGCTGAGATGTGGTATGATACTTCTTTCATAATGAGCTTGTCCATTGAAAACTTCGGAAAAACATGCAGAGGCTTCTCCATGCTGTACATCCGTATGAAGGTGCCAAGAGGTGAGGCATACCAATATGCTATTTCGATCAGTTCCTCCATTGCTACCTTTGATATGCAAGGTGGATCCTGCTCAAATATCATCTTGTACACCGTGGTGACAAAATGATCTGACAGTTGTGTGATGACTCCTCGTAAACTGCATTCAGAAAACAATTTACAATAAGTATTAACAGAGGTTTCCACTGGTGTCCATGCCCACTTCAATATCGAGAACTCTTGATGGGCACAAATTGTATCTAAAATGTAATCAGACATGTAGATTTCTGCTTGCTGACCTTTGAGTGGCTACCGAGCTCCTGTTACCTGTTCCTTCAGCCTATGAGCCAACATGTTGGATGAGTTGCATGCTTTGCCTTCACTAGCCAGTTGGTCCAACGCAATGACCCAACTCTGTGGGAAGGTCTTTGTGCTCTCTTGGCCATACAAGCAACATGCAAAGATGACCAAGTACTGATATGCCTTCCGCAATATCTTCGTCTTGTAAATATGGTTGGGTGTCATCCTAAATTTTGCTAGCTCCTTCACCCAGTTCTTCGAGATATCCTTGGAGTTCACATCGTTGTTGGGTATGCTGAAGGGTGTCTCCATGGTGATCATTGGCTTCGGAAAATGGTACATCTGCTGATAATAATATGCCCTAAAGGTAGAAATCTCTGTCCCAGTGACACTACTCAATACCATTGTCTTGGGGTCAGCGTGCGCGATGATCCAATGAATCATGTCTGCGCATGGGAATGCGGGATACGTGCATGCAATCCGGTATTAGCTGGACTTATGAATGTTCACATAGACTTAGTGGTCTTCGAGATCTTCCCCAAATGTGCCTGAAAATGCATCATTGACCTCTTTCCATTTCAACTTGAGTTCTTTGTCTATGATCAATTTGGTGTCTTTGTATATCGGCAAACTCATAGACACTCGCTCAACTACTACTCTAGTTGCGATTTTGTCAGTGTCCTTTGACCCTACTCTCTTGGAGGCCATTGATCTTGAACTGCTGAGAGACGGATGAACGCCTGCTATATATGGAGACATGGAGACATGCATGGCAAGAAATATGTCAGTTAAAACCAAAGAAAACTTGAGGAATCACATGCAACATACCCGGGGAACTGCTGGCAAGGATTGCACAATTTTCAGTGGGAGGTTGGGAGTCTGACTGTCGAAACTGCACAAAAGGAAGTCTGGACTGTCAAGAGGCTGGTTAGGATCTGGAATTGCAGAATGCGCAATCCAGACTGTCCTGCTCGTTGCGGAGATTGCGCAATGTGCAATTTCACCTGGCAAGAGATGCGGGCCCAGGGACTTCATTGCTCAATTTTTTGGGCCAATAGTCACTACCTCTCATAATTGCACAAAGCAAGACTGGAGGGTACTAACTGGCCATATTTTCACATTTTCTAGGAGGAAGGCAGAGCCTTCCCTCTCAGAATTGCGCAATGTTTTCCAGGCAAAGGAAAAGTGTGGGTCCAGGTTGCCTAGACCCACCAACAAGCAACTGAAAGAAAATGAAGATGTGAATGCATGGCGATACTGAGTGTAAGCAGGAGTGAATGATCATGCATGCAAACAATGAATGCAAGATTCAAAAAATGGAACAACATGTATGTGTGTGAAATGAGTTAACAAATCGGCGACCGTTCGTGCAAAATAGTGTCATGCATGTGATAGTAGTGAGATGAAAATGAAAACTGAAATGGTGCTTGTATAGGCTAACATGCATGTAAATGATAGCAAGTGTTCACAGAAATCAAGAAAACAACACTCACACAAGCCAAAACACAAAAAGCAACAGAAATGCACAAGTTAAGCGGACTTATCCGGAAATAGTTGAGTTGGATGTGTCGAAGACTCCTGGATGTGTTGTGGGATGTCAGAGCTCCAAGATCGATGTGAAGAATGAGCTCTAAAGCATCGAATAAATAAGTTTGAGGGTCATGACGCACATGCCACAAATTTAGGAAAAAGAGACACTTAGAGGAAAGTTTCTAAAATGATATTTGCATGTAACTCTAGTTGCTAAAAATAGATCCCTAAAATCTAGAGATGCTTTTTGCTATTTCAGGAAAAAGAAGATCATGCATGAAAGTCAAGTTTTCTTTTTCCCAGAGGGAACGAGTCAACCTGAAGGCACATGCAACAACTTGTTTGACAGAGAGGGATTTTTGCGCAATTTCTGGGAGGAAGCTGGGTTGTCTGTCCAGAGGGATTACGCAATTTCTCTGAGGAGCATCTAACTACTGCCCACAATTGCGCAATTTTTAGGCTGAGCTGCACTGTTGGGCCATATTATGCATTTTATAGAGGAAGGTTGTTTGATAAGATTGCACAATTTCTAAGCCTAGCAGGCTGTCGGCAGATTTGCACAATTTCTGGAAGGAAGGCTGGTTCCCCTCTAGAATTACGTAATTTTATGAGGGACTTGCTCAGCTGGTTTCAGAGTAGCAACCTATGATGGGAGTGAAAAAAACAATCATGCACAAGCTGGAAAGCTACTGAAAAAACAACGAAGCTTATGTACTTGGCAGTGCATGACATGCTGTTGAGGGTTGGTAGGGAGGCTCCAAAATGAAGCTAAGGAAAATTTTTCGAGGGTGGCTGTAGCTGCTACACCACTTGGCGACACACTGGTAGAACTCCAGCTCTTTGAATGGACCTTGTTCGTGAAAAGCAAGTCTAACACCTCCAGAAGTATTGTTCAATTCTCTGTTCATCTTGGTTTCCACACCGTTGAAAAATGGCAACAACAAATTCCAATTTAATTTGTCCTTGAATTAAACTATGAATTAAAATATAATTATTTTCTCATAACAATTTGAAAATAATTAATTAAGTTTGATTAACTTAATTAATTTATGAAATTCAAATTGGAAGTCTTTTAGAAGACATGTATATGTTCTCCCTAACTTATAGGAGTTAAGGATGAGTTATGAATGAGTTGTAATTAGTTAACTCGGTTTATTGAGTTAAGTCTAGTTAAATTAGTTCCAATCAGTTTCAGGAACTAATAGAGAGTAAACAGTCAGTTGGGACACTAGTGACTTAATTGGTGCTACTCTAGTTAACTAAAGATTCCACCATGAGAAACTCATGCATGTTGATTCTAAGAAAGACCCGGTTGAGACTAGAGTGCAGGGACAATGTATTATTTGTTTTAGATTTTTTTGAGTTGCACTGATAGTGCATGCATTCAGGATCTGGTCCTTGAGGGATTGCGCTATTTTTAGAGGCTTAAGTTCCCTCTAAATACAAGTTATCCTTCATAGAAATTACACATTGGAATAGAGAATTGAAGAGCTTTTGAATTGGATAAGCTTTGGGTTTGAGCTTTCTTATGAGTTGGAGATTGAATTTTCTAAGTGCTAGGATTGTTCTAGAGAGAACAAGCATTGTAATTTCATCTTGATTTTCCAGATTAATACAAAATAGATAGTGGGGTTTTGAGCTGTGGATTTCCCGGGATATTTATTGTGCTATGTGCCTTTGATTCTCTTCCTCTATTGATTATTGTTTTCTCTATGTTTATAGGCTTCAATTGTAAATAGTATAAGTATATTCTTGTCTCTTGTTTTAGTAGATTACATGAGCTTGTGAATCTACAAGTTTTTCTACATGGTATTGGAGCAAGATTATTTTTTGGGCCGAGATTTTACAGAGAAGTTATGAGAATTTATGTACAAAATTTTCAAAAACAAATTGTCTATTTGGATTCCTTGGGAAAAGATACCCAAATTAAAAAAAAAAAAATTGGCCGAATCAGAGTTCGGATGAGGGAGATATCGCTGATTTTTAAAATCAACTCTCCAAAAGAGATTTCGAAGTTTTGAGTTTCTGGGTTACAGGTGAAAGTTGAATTTGCATACATAGTTCAGGATCGGCACATGGCATTCCATGGGTTGAGGCTTGAGTATGCCTTGGAAGACAACTCGAATTTTATAGCTTAGAGGGACAGGATGGAGGCTGTGCTAGAAGATCATGGCTTGAAGGAATTCATTGATCAAGAAGTCCCCAAGCCAGTAGCTACGAATGCACAGAACTTGGACAAATGGAAGAAGTGTGTGGTGAAGGCAAGGTGGATAATCCTTGAGGGAGTTTGAGACCACATTTCCTTGAGTCTCCATGGTAAGGAAAATCTGCATGCTATGTGGAAAACATTGACAAACTTGTATTAGAATAGCAGTAATCAAAGAAAGTTGGCACTGAAGGATAAACTTCGTAAAACCAAGATGGAGAAAGGCGAGATGATTCCAAAGTAATTGACCAAGTTCACTTAATGTAGGGATGAACTTGGAAGTGTTGGAATCATAGCTTCCAGGGAGGATATGGTGAGCCTTGCTCTTCTTGGACTCCCAAAGAGTTGGAATAGTTATCAGGACTTTGTCAATGGTCTGGAGAAGTTTCCAGATTGGGAATGACTATGGTCAGATTTGATGTGGGATGAGATTAGGAGGAACACTGGGGATGGCTCTTCATCAAAGACTGATGATGAATAGAACTATGCCTTAGCGATTAAGGCAAGGAAAGGGAAAGGTAAAATTTCCCATTCGAAGTCAGATTCTTATTATGGAGGTAAGAAGAAGGACATGTCAAAAGTGAAATGTTTCCATTGTGACAAGATGGGACATTTTACGACAAATTGTCCATTGAAGAAGTCCAAGGAGAATGCCTTAGGTAGAGCGGTGGTGAGGCTTTGGCCTCCCAATTTGAATTGTACTTTTCCCTCATTGCATGCATGGTGTCTTCAATGATGGGAAGTGTCTAGTACTTAGACAATGGAGCTTCTTTCCACATTACTGGCGACAAAGAGTTATTCAATGAATTGGAGGAGAAAGATATCAAGATGCATATAGAGATGGGTGATGATGGTAAGTATAGTGTTACTAGTGTGGGCACTATTACTTTTCAGAGGGAGCATGTGGCTCCACTGACCTTGAAGAATGTTGTGCATGTACTCAGACTAATGAAGAATTTGGTATCTGTTTCCATACTTGAGGATAGAGGCTATGATGTGATCTTTTCAAAAGGAAAGGCGTTCCTTCAACACATAGCCACAGGTCAAGTAAAGAAGATAGGGAATCGAGTTTAGAATCTATATAAGATAGAGGTATAGGATTGTGTTGCTTTGAGTTCAAAAGTGGAAAAGATGTTGAGCTGAGATGTCTGGATCATGGGGCTTTGAAGATATTGCAACAAATCTCTACCGATCTTCCCAAAGGTACGCTTGAGCAAGTTGATAGATGCAAGGGTTGTACTTTGGAAAAGTACACAAAGTATCCTTTGGAAATCAAGACAGTCGAGTAGAGTCGTTTTTGGAGAGATTCCATTCAGATGTGTGTGGACCATTCTTGACAGTATCCATTGCCAAACACAGGTATTATGTTATAATTGTAGATGGCTATTCTCATAAATGTTGGATATTTTGCATGCAGAGAAAGGATCAGACATTCACAAAGTTTTTTGAATTCAAAGAATTGGTCAAGAAAGAGTCAAGCAAGAAGGTTAAAGCTCTACAGAGTGATAACGGTGGAGAATATGTCTCGAATGAGTTTAAGAACTTCTATACAACGGAAGGGATTAACCGAGAGTTGATGGCACCTCATAACCCTCATCAGAATGGGGTTTCCGAGAGGAAGAATAGGAGAATAATAGGGGAAGCAAGTACGGTGTTGCATGATCGGGGCCTACCACTACACTTGTGGGCTAGGGCATGCAACACAATAGTTTATGTTCAAGACCGTAGTCCACATCGATACTTGAGAGTAAAATACTAGAGGAAGCTTATTTCGGTAAGAGGCCAGATGTTGGTCACTTCAGGATTTTTGGGTCATCGGTTTATTGCCATGTGACCAAAGATGCACAGAAGAAGCTTGAGCCAACAACAGAGTTGGGGATATTTGTGGAGTACACTGATACTCCCCACAACTATCAAGTGTAAATGAAAACCAGTCGGATGACAGTGGTTCGTAGTGATTTCAAGTTTGATGAGGAGAAGGCCATGTGAGTATCCCTTGAGAGTGATCTTGAGCTACATGCGGAGGAGGAACTTTTAGTTCCTAAGGTTGAGGAGCCTTAGATTGATGTGGAGCAGCCACGTGCAGAGGTTCTAGGAGTGGAGACATCCACTCAGGTAGAGTCTTCCAAAGAGGGAAGAAAGTGCACTAGAGAGGTTGACAAATTGTTGGATGATCCACGGGAGAATGTGGGAGCACCCTCTTCTCAATGCAAATATAGGAGGTCACCAGAGAGGTACACTAGATACATGGAAATTATGGGTGCATGTGTTGTGATAGAGCCATATTCCTTTCAGGAAGCAGTGTAACATCTTGTTTGGGTTGATGCGATGGTGGAGGAGTATGACTCCGTAGTTCAAAACACTGTTTGGGATGTGGTCCCGAGACCAGAGGAAAAGTTAGTTGTGAGCTCCCGTTGGCTTTACAAGGTAAATCAAGTTACAGATGGTAGTGTGGAGAAGCATAAGGCCAAATTTGTGGCTCGTGGCTTTTCACAGGTAGAGGGGATTGACTATGATGAGACCTTTTCTCTGGTTGCAAGGTACTCATATATTAGATTTATTTTGGCACTATCTGCACAAATGGGTTGGAGTATCCATCAAATGGATGTGAAGCCTGCCTTCCTCAATGGCACGATTGAGGAAGAGGTGTACATAGAGTGGCCTGAAGCTTTTTAAACGTTGGACCATGAGTCGCATGTGTGCTAACTCAAGAGAGCATTATATGGGCTAAAGAAAACACCCCATGCTTGGTACACCAGGATAGATAGCTACTCCACTAGGTTGGGCTTCACAAAGAGTGACGCAGATGCGAACCTGTATCACATAGTGGTGGAAGGTAAGATTTTGATCATTGTACTTTATGTAGATGATCTCATACTAACAGGTGATGAGAAGCTCATCAAATCTTGCAAGGAGGACCTTGCAAGAGAGTTTGAGATGAAGGACACAGGGCTCATGCATTACTTTCTTGGCATGGAGGTATAACAGGGAGATGGGGAGTTGTTTGTTTCTCAAGGCAAGTATGCCAATGAGATACTCAGGAGATTCCACATGGAGAGAAGTAAACCCATGGAGACTCCTCTAGCTGGTAACTAGAGGAAGGAGGATGCTACTTTAGGGGAAGTAATGGAAGCTATTGTTTACAGGAAGCTTGTGGGTTCATTCATGTACTTTGTGAACACACAACCAAATATGTGTTATGCAGTTAACCAGCTTAGTCAAGCGATGGTTAGGCCTACCAAGCTGTATTGGAAGGTGGAAAAGCATGTATTGAGATACCTTAGAGGCATTACTTAGTTTGGGTTGTGGTACAGATAGAGGAAGTGAAGCTTCAAGGCTTCACCGATGCAGATTGGGCGGGGAGTCCATCTGACAGGAAGAGCACATCTGGAGGGATCTTTAGTATTGGGTCAAGTGCAGTTTCTTGGTACAACAGGAAACAGAGATCGATTGCACTCAGTTTGGCAGAGGCAGAGTACATGGCTTCAATTCAAGCAACATGTGAGGCTATTTGGATGAGGAAGATCCTAGTTGGTTTGTTTGGTGAATAGATGGATCCAACAATGATTTATTGTTATAATCAGAGTTGTATCAAACTTTCTGAAAATCCAGTTTTTCATGATCGGTCCAAGCATATAGATATTTGGTATCATCATTTTAGAGATTGTGTATTGAGGCGGATCATGTTGTTAGCTTAAATTCCCACAGAGGAGAAAGATGCTAACATCTTGACAAAGGCATTGCCAAGATGTAAATTTGAGTTTCACAGAGACAAGATCGGGGTAGTGGATAATCCCTTTCTTGTTGAGAGGGAGCATTGAGAAATAGAAACAAGAAATTCCAGTTTAATTTGTCCTTGAATTAAACTGTGAATTAAAATAGAATTCTTTTCTCATAGCAATTTGAAAATAATTAATTAAGTTTAATTAACTTAATTAATTTAGGAAATTCAAATTGAAAGTATTTTATAAGACATGTATATGTTCTCACTAATAGGAGTTAAGGATGAGTTGTAATTAGTTAACTCAGTTTATTGAGTTAATTCCAGTTAAATTAGTTCCAATCAGTTTCAGGAACTAATAGTGAGTAAACAGTCAGTTGGGACACTAGTGACCTAATTAGTGCTACTATAGTTAACAGAAGTTTCCACAATCAGAAACTCATGCATGTTGATTATGAGAAAGACCCAGTTGAGACTAGAGTGCAGTGACAACGTAATATTTGTTTTATATTTTTCTGAGTTGCACTGATAGTGCATGCATTCATGAACTGATCCTTGAGGGATTTCCCTATTTTTATAGGCTTTATTTCCCTTTAAATAAAAGCTATCATTCATAGTAATTACACATTGGAATAGAGACTTGGAGAGATTATGAATTGGCTAAGCTTTGGCCTTGAGCTTGCTTATGAGTTGGAGATTGAATTTGCTGAGTGCTGGGATTATTCTAGAGAGAACAAGCATCGTAATTTCATCTTTATTTTCCGATTAATACAAAATAGATAGTGGGGTTTTGAGCTGTGGATTTCCCTGTATATTTATTGTGTTATGTGCCTTTGATTATCTTCCTCTATTGATTATTGTTTGATCAATGTTTATGGGCTTCCGCTATAAAGAGTAGAAGTAGATTCTTGTCTCTTGTTTTAGTAGATTACATGAGCTTGTGAATCTATAGGTTTTTCTACACACACTTGCTTGATTATAAGATGTAGCATCTACCAAGCTCTTGGTTGGTCAACACACATTCCAAGCCAAGCCAACACAGTTGTTTTGATTGGGGATGAGGGGTATATTGGTGCACAAGTAGTATGGTCGTCAGAGTTTTAGTTTCATCTCTGGTGTTGCTTCGCTGCTAGTAAGCCTGGACAGTACCCCCGCGGAGTCACGCAGGAACACAAGCATTGCTTCGCTTCCAGTGAGCCTAGTCAGTACCCTGGAAGAGTTAATTGCATCACCTCTCTATGCCAGAATCCTTTCTCTTCTTTCTCCTTATTCATTTTTTCTTTTTTCTTTTTTGAAATTTTCACTTTTTCATTTTTATTTCATTTTTCATTTTTCGTAACTATGGATAGCACTTATTCATTTCATAGGCGGAAGAGGGATCCCGAATTATTGAGAGCAGAAGAGGTTGTTCCTTCAGAGAAGTAGTTTATATATATGTTCGACGTGATTGTTAAAGTTTTACCCCTCACCTTCCTCTACTTGACTAAGCTGACAAGGGTTAACCCAGAAAAAACTGACTAGAGTAGGTGACACTAGTTAGCGCACAAGCGTTGTTTTTTCACCAAGGTTCACTTCAAATAGTACGTATTTTCCATCGACATATCATGGACTAAAGATAGAAAGTTCTTCATACATAGGTGAGATAACACATAACCAAGTATTGATAATTGCACAAGTCCTCTTGTACTTTACCCAACTTGTTTCAAGAGTCGCACACAGTTTCATGTGAAACTAACCTACGAACAAAAAAAAAAACAAACACAAAACAAAGCAAAAGCAGAAGTAGATGTGTAAGCAAAGAAAGTAAGAAAACAAGAAAACAAACAAACAAACATGAAAAGTAAGAAGAAAACATGCATGCGAGAAAAAACTATTCCTACTCATAAGCTAACGGTGCATGGGTCTGCTCACGTGAAGTGATACTTCCAATGCAGCCACTAGCACATTGGTCGACCCATGTTGGTGAAGGCATGGTTCATGAACAACACAACTGTGTGAACCAACAAACATGAAAGATATAACAATGAAGACAAACACACTCCAAGTTTAAATGTGTCCATAGAACATTAGTGAGTGCAAGTGCATGGCATATGGTCCGTAGACTTACCATGGTGTTGTGTGACACTGTGTGCAGCTGTTAAGCATACACATACTCTTGACTGTGACATGCAAGAAAATGAAATAAAGAAAGACAACTTGCATCGTGCACGGGTGCTTTCTATGTAAGACAACTTGGCCGTGCACGTGTACTTGCTATGTAAGATTCCTCCAATGCATGAGTGATGGGATCGTGTCGATTGAGTGGAGGAAGAAAAATCTATGTGTGAGATTGATCTTTAATTCATACAGATGAGCGATGAGGAGCCTCAGGTGTTTCAACAATTTCCTGATTGGAAGTGAAGTCGACATTAGGACAGCAAGTGATCCAGGATGTTTTTGCTTATAGATGTATAGACACATGCAAAATTGCAACTTAACACAGAAATGTGCACATAAGAAAAGAAGAAGTAAACACATAAAAGGCACAAAAGAAGACACCAAGGCTTGATAACGGAGTTCGTCCAATTCGAAATATGTCTTTGGGCCCAACTCAACAACGGGGAGGCCTTTCTTATTAAATGGCATGAAGGAAAAGAGAATTACAATCATCAACTGTCCACAAGAAGCTTATACCTCCAATCTGCAAGATGGCCTATGAAATGGATGCTTGAGAGGGAGAGGTAAGCAGCACCAAAGCGTCCATAACAATGAAGGAGAAGAGTCATGTAAACTGTCTAACACATAGAAAAATAGCACTCTCGGCGTCTTGCCAATTGAAATGGCGTGCTGCCCGAAATGCCTCCTCCCGCTCTTTCCAATTATGATGGCTTTATAATGGATTCTTTGGACAAAATCCCATTCAAATCGGAGCTTGTCTGGTTCAAAATTGAGACCGGTAGCATGGAAGGATCGGCGGGTGCAACCACCTCTTTAAATGGCCTTTTTATCATTAAGGTGATAAGGCCTTAAAAATCCCAAAAACACTAAAAATCCGCCCCAAAACCATTTACCCGGACTTAAAAAATCATTAAATCGGGCTTATATGACTATCGGGTCCGACCTGAGGTTGCAATCGGTGTATCGCTGTTTCCAAGGTCTTGTTAATGGGGAAATGCCGACCACCGATCACTGATTTCCGATATCGGCATCAGTTGATTGCATCGGTCCCGCTCATATATCGCCCCGAGTGTCCTGATAATGGTTCCGTCGATCGGTTTATTGCTGATTGCTCTGCCTGTTCGCCAATATGTATATACGTAAGACCTTCGATCTGCCGATCCGATTTGATCGGAGATCGGTGATCGGGGGTTCCACTACTCCTCGCTTAAGTCCGCCTTCACAAGTCCTCCGATTGCGATTTTTCCTTTAATGCTTAAGACCCATTTTCAAAGGAAAATCCTCATTTTCTTAAGGATCAAAGCATCCTTCTTTTAGCTATAACTTCATCATCCGAACTCAGATTGAAGTTCCATTTGCCCGTTGGAAATAGGATGATGAGATATAAGTTCTGATTCTAAGTTGACTTCATTCCAATCACTTTGATTTCTGAGCTTTTTCCATGCCATTGTACTTGAAGATCCACCTGGATTAATCCTCCCCATTGATGAGATTTTGGACCGCCAAAAGCTTTTCATTAGTCAATTGGAAAGTGAGGGAACTGTGCCCTCACTTTCTCTTTCTCCAGCCATCTAGCCTTGTTGGGGTGCTTTCCCTTGAATCCGACTTGAAGGTATTCTACATCTCCTTGCCATGAAGTCCTGGTTCTTTTGTTAAGGATGATGTCTTTGGGCAACTCATCAAGATATTTTGGTGCAAAATCATCGACTGTAGGAACTGTGCCCACCTCATCAGTGTCCATGATCAAAGGTGGTTCATACAGCTTTAGCTTCTCCACATTCACTACTGAGTACATCTGCATATATACCAGCGAGTCAAGACGAAAGGCATTGTTACCAATCTTCTCCAATATGGTGAATGGTCCGTACTAGATTGGCCACAACTGGTTTCCTTCTCCCTTCATCCTGTCTTTACTGATGTGGAACCACACCTTGTCACCCACTTGGAATTGATGGTTGACTCGGTGTTTATCATGTCGAGCCTTGTAACAGGCTTCAATTTTATCCAACTGCTCTTGCACTACTTGGTGAATCAATTGGATTCGCTAAATGAACTGCTGAGCTTTGTCCCTATCATTACGTCCACTGGAGCCATCTTCCCTTCCAAAGACCATAACAAAAGGGTCCTTTGGTAAGTAACCAAAACATGTCTCGAATGGTGAACGTTGTGTAGATGAATGCACTGCTCGGTTGTAGGAATGTTGTATATAGGGGATATTTTCATCCCACAACTTGGGATGTTTCCTACAATAACCTCGTAATAAGTGTACCACGGTACAGTTAACAAACTTTGTCTGTCCATCAGTCTGCGGGTGAAATGTTGTGCTTCTTTTCAATTTGGTGTCCATCATCCTCCACAAGCTGGTCCAAAACTCTCCAAGGAAGCGAGAGTCCCAATTTGACACAATTGATGTGGGTAATCCAAAGTGGACCCAAACATGCTGAAAGAAAAGAGAAGGAGTCTGCTCTACAGTAATCTACTTTTTACAAGGCATAAGAATACACATCTTGCTGAAACGGTCAATGACAACATATAAATAGTTGTGACTCTTCCTAGACAAAGGTAAACCTCCTACAAAGTCCATTGACACACTTTCCCATGGACGACTCAGAATAGGGATTGGTGTGTAGAGCCCAAGTTTTCTATTAGAGGGCTTTAAAACAGAACACATCAGACAACCCTTTACATAGCGAGTCACAATGTTTTTCATATGAGGCCAAAAAAAAATCTTTATACATGACATACGTCTTTTCGACACCAAAGCGTCCAAACATAAGAGAGGTGTGGGCCTCTCAAATTACATGTACTCTTTCTCCTGTGGAGATACACAATTTACCAAGGTGATTCAACAATTTCCCCTGCAAATGATAGTTGTCCACTTGTGAACCATGGGTTAGTTTTGTATAAACATCCTTAAAGTCATCATCGTTAGCATATTGTTTAGCATAACTTTCAAAATATAACAAAGCATTATGCAAAATAATAGAAGCAGAAATAGGAGGGCGAGATAGCATATCGACCACTTTATTGCTAGTGCCCTTCTTATTCTTTATTACTAGATGAAACTGTTGAAGAAAGCCCATCCACTTGAAATGACGAGATTGATGCAACTTGGTTTGTGATTGAAGGTACTGCAAGGGCTGATGATATGTATGGATGATGGTCTCCTTGCCGATCAGGTAGTGTTTCCACTTTTTCACACTTTGTACCAAGGAATAAAGCTCCTTGTCATAGGTGGGATAGTTTATCACAGCTTGAGAAAAATTCTCAGAATGGTAACAAATCAGCTTCTTTTGCTGCATCAGTACAGCTCCCATGGCATAACCGCTAGCATCAGTTTCGATCTCAAATGGCTGTTGGAGATCGGGTAAGGCTAAGACTGGCCCGGTGCTGATCTTTTCCTTCAATGTTTCGAACGACTTTTGATGTCTTCCTCTCCATTCGAAGACCTGTTTCACACTTGTCAATGTGTGCAAAGGTGCTTTAATAATAGAGAAATTAGCAATAAATCTCCTCCAATACTAGACTGCACCTAGAAAGCTACAGACCTTAGTTACACTAGTAGGGTTAGGCCAATTTACAACTGCTTCAACTTTAGAGGGATCGATTTTTAACTGACCATGACCAACAATATGACCTAGGTAACCCAATGAGGTTTTCTCGAACTCACACTTTGACAATTTTACAAAGAGTTTTCTTTCTTCAGCACATCAAGCACTTTCTTTACATGACTCACATGTTCAAACCAACTTTTGCTAAAAACTAGTATATCATCTAAATACACAAGAACAAACTCATCAATGAAAGGCTGAAATATATCATTCATAACCCGCATAAAGGTGGCTGGAGCATTGCAAAGCCTGAATGGCATCACCATCCATTTGAACAGCCCCTTCTTGGTCTTGAAGGTGGTTTTCCACACGTCCTGCTCCGCAATTTTGACCTGGTGATAACCACTGCGCAAATCCAACTTTGTGAAATAAACAACACTTTTTAATTGGTCTAATAAATCATCTATGTGTGGGAGGGGATACTGATTTTTCACCAAAATCTTGTTGAGCGCGCGGTAATCCACGCACATCCTCAAACTGTCATCTTTCTTTGGCACTAGAACAATTGGCAAACCACATGGAGAGGAGCTTGGCCTGATGACACCTTGGTCCAGCAATTCCTGCACTTGCTTCTTGATCTCCTCCATCTCAATCGGCGACATCCTATACATGCCAATATTTGGCAGAGGGGCATGATGCAATAGATGGATTTCATGTTGGATTTCCCTCTTCGGAGGTAATCCCTTCGGCTCTTGAAACAATTCAGTATAACTAGAAATCAATTCCATCAATTCCTGCTTATGCTTCCTATCACATCCCTAGAACGCATGACGAATTCAACCTCTTTCTCCCTTACAACCATAAGCATTTACTGGAATTCACCAGTCATTTCATTTTCCCAACGCTTATGAGGCTGGCATTAATCTTATTTTGATGAGATTGCACTATGTATTCTACCCCATCCTTGGTTATGTGATATTTATTCTCATGGCGGAAAAATACTGATTTTCTGTCATACAGGTATGGGCTCCCTAATACCATGCCACATATATCCAGTGGTATTACATCCATTTCTACTTCATCTACTAGCTTAGATGCAATCAAAAATTTGACCTTGCACTTTTGGGTTACATTCAATTTCACTTTATCATGTATCCATCCTAGCGGGTAAGGTTTCGGTTGTGGTTTTGTCTCTAAGCCAAGCTTCTTTACCAGGGATTCTGCAATTAAGTTTGCTTGGGACCCAGTGTCAAACAAAGTTTCAACCTTGGTATGATTTACTACAACTCTGATATGAAATAATTCAATTATTTTTCTATCATTCTAAAGGGACTCCTCTACAGAATTGGTGCTTTCATGCGATTTAGAATCAACAGGAGGTGTAAGGGTACCTTTTGTTCCCGCTGCTGTGACCAACGCTTCATCTCCCAAATCTGATCCAACGTCTTGCTGTGCCGCTACCACTATTTTTTGCTTCCCTTTTCCTCCATACTTATTTGGACGCCTTTCTGGGTGCTGCTTCCAATAGTGATCATCATTGTGGCCTTCCTTCTTGTAGTGATTTCAATAAGGCTGCTCTCCTTCTTTGGCTGCTGCTGTTTTCTTCTCCTTCCCTTTCCATTTCGCTTTGGATTTTCCATTGGAAGGTTTGAATGGTGTCTTTCTGGACTGATCCTCTCTTTCATTCTTTCCCCTATTCTCAATATGAATTGCTTTTACACTAGCTGCGTCAATAGTGGTTGGTTCAAACAATAGAAATGAATGCCTAATATAATGATGCAGTGAGCCAATATACTTAGTTACAACTTCAGGTGCTTCAAGTGCAATACCCAAATTTAGTGCTTGCTTCCTAAATTCTTTTGTAAAACTCTAAACATCTTTCCCTTTGCCTTGCCTTAAGTATTGCCAATTCATCAAACCTTTTTTCTTGTATCCTAATGGATAAAATTGTTCCCTTGACGTAGAAGTGAAATCAGACCATGAGGAAAAGAGCTTACCCACATTTTTACTGCTCTGCTATTTGCTCTCCCACTAAACGAGAGCTGTGCTGCTCAACCGTAGAGAGGCCAGCTGGATTTCCACCTCATCCTCTACGATTTGCTGAATCCTACATTAAAATTCAATCTACCTGATCCAATTATTAAGCTTCTCTGCGTTACTTTCACCATTAAACACAGGAAGATCAAATTTAACATCCAATTTAAAAAAAGGTTTCTTAGATGCATCGTTTGGATTTCTTTGATTATGGTGGTGAGAGGAAGGAGAGATTTCACTACTAGAAGGAGAAGGAGGGGGTTCTTCTCCACCATTCCCATGTGTTGAACCTTGTCCTTTTGGATTTATCTCCTATACTTTCTCTAGTCTTAAAACTAGCTGACTGATGTTCTTTGCCATTGAATAGAAAGTCTTTCTGAAATTGCGCTCCTCTTCAATATGAGCTTCAACTTTAGCCATGTTTCTTCTCCGAGGTGCACACCTTGCCTCTAGATCGAAAGGTTCTAGCTCCCCTTTGACTCTTTGAAGCTTGCTTCTTGTTAGCATGCAAACATGCAATTCACATCTAAAAATCCTGGCTCTGATACCACTTGATCTAGGATGTTTTCGCTTATAGATGTATAGAAAAGAATCACCTGAAAAATTGCAACTTAACACAAAAATGTGCACATAAGAAAAGAAGAAGTAAACACATAAAAGGCACAAAAGAAGACACCAAGGCTTGATAATGAAGTTCACCCAATTCGGACTACGTCTTCGGGCCCATCTCAACAATGGGGAGGCCTTTCTTATTAAATGGCATGAAAGAAAAGAGAATTACAATCATCAATTGCCCACAAGAGGCTTATACCTCCAATCTGCAAGATGGCCTGTGAAATGGATGCCTGAGATGGAGAGGTAAGCAGCACCAAAGTATCTGTAACAATGAAGGGGCTGGAGTCATGTAAATTGTCTAAACATAGAAAAATAGCACTCTCGGCCTCCTACGAAACGAAACAGCGTGCTGCCCGAAATGCCTCCTATCACTCTTTCCAATTATTATGGCTTTATAATGGATTCTTTGGACAAAATCCCATTCAAATCAAGGCTTGTCTGGTTCAAAATGGAGATTGGTAGTGTGGAAGGATCAGCGGGCGCAATCACCTCTTTAAATGGCCTTTTTATTGTTGAGGTAATAAGGCCTTAAAAATCCCGAAAACACTAAAAATCTGCCCCAAAACCATTTACCCGAACTTCAAAAATCATTAAATTAGGCTTATATGACTATCAGGTCCGATCTGAGGTCGCAATCGGTGTATTGTTGTTTCAAGGTCCTGTTAACGGGAAAATGCCGACCGCCGATCGCTGATCGCCGATATCGGCGTCGGGCGATTGCATTGGTCTCGCTCATATATCGCCCCAGGTGTCCCGATAATGGTTTCTCCGATTGATTCATCGTCGATCGCTCTACCTGTTCGCCGATATGTATATATGTAAGATCTCTGATCCGGTTGCCTCTGGTCCACCGATCCGATTTGATCGGAGATCGGCGATCAGGGTTTCCACTGCTCCTCACTTAAGTCTACCTCCACAAGTCCTCCAATTGTGATTTTGCCTTTAAGGATTAAGACCCATTTTCAAAGGAAAATCCTCATTCTCTTAAGGATCAAAGCATCCTTCTTTTAGCAATAAATTCATCATTTGAACTTGGATTGAAGTGTCGTTTGCCCATTGGAATAAGGATGATGAGATCTATGTTATGATCCTGAGTTGACTTCATTCTGATCAATTTGATTTCTGAGCTTTTCCATGCCATTATACCTGAAGATCCACCTGGATCAGCAAGGGCCGGACATAACCATCAGCTTGGGCTAAAGTGCCTCAACAGTCTGGGGAGTTTCAACTTCATCGACAGATAGATCATCATAAACAAGTGGTTTGGAAAAATCAACTGTGATAGAATCATCATTGTGATCGAATATGGGAGTAAATAGATCACGAAAGATATGATAAAAAAAAACAATTATCTCATCGGCATCCTCATGATTTGATGAATCAAACAGAGGGGTAGATAAGAAGCAGAAAAATTCACCCTTTGTGTTTCTGGAAAATGAAAATGAAAAATCGAGTGGATTTTCAATGAATAGTTTGTCCTCTTCATTGTCGTATGATGGACTGAAATCTGTGTGTGTTCTGTGAATGATAAAAAATGGGTGCATTTGTAGATGGAGATACACATGTGAAATCAGGGATGGAAGAATCACCAAATATGTCAGGAAACAATAGAGGAGGCTTAGAAAGAAGGGAGTCATCCTTCACCGAGGATTGATGCTCAAACTCCCAATCATACTCTTCATGAATGATAGTGCAGGTTTGTTGTACAACACCAACTCTGTCGATAGCTTGATCCTTGTTCACAACAAGTGTAGAGTCCAAAATGGAAGAACACAAGACAGTGCAAAACAAAGGATCAACAGAACACGAAGACTGAGCTTGAGGTAAAACAGACATGTGACAACCCATGGGATTCGCAACTAGATCTGCACGAAAATTAAGAGAAGTGATGTTTGGAGGATGTGACAATTCAACGGATGTGTGTGCCTGCTCTCCCACATCACTATGTAGTGGTGGAGTTGTTTGATGAGGGGATGGCAGATAGTCACTTGTGACAGTGACCGTGTCCAGCTGTGATTGCGCAACTCCATCACCGAAGTATGCTGAGTAGGGCTTGGGCTTGAACTTTATTTTAGGATTAAAAAATTTGGTAAGATAATACTCAAATATGTCCATGTGATACTTGAATTTCATTTGACTTTCCAGAGCTTGAAACTACAACACACGAAAGCGGTCCCAAAATTCCATAGGCGATTCATGCGGGACCTTCCGTTGTTGTAACAATTATTTTGTCAAGAGGTTCTGGATCAAAATGATGGAAAGTGGATTCAATGAGACCACAGAATTGCTCAAGTGAGTGCATGCTACTGGGAGGCAGACCCCAGCACCACCATTGTGGGGATTCGTGAAGTGTGTATGCAAGCAGCAGGCTGACCTCTTTCACATAGAACCTGTTTGCATTATCAAGGAATGCATAGAAGTATTCTAAGTACTCAGGCGAGGCTACTTCGCCTTCACCATCATACGTGAATTCAGACAAGAGATCGAAAAAATCCCTCTAGATGTTGAGAGGTTTGGCATGCGAAAGACATCGTGGAGGAATGACTGTAATAGAATCCATGATATATGTGCAAAGGTTCAAAACAAGATGAGAGGACACAACTTGTCATTTGGCCCTCCTTCTGGCGCCAGAAACATTGACGGTGCTAGACCCGCCAACATGTCATGGGATCTCCCCAGTAAGAAGTCCCACCTAGACCTCAGAATGTTTAGTGTAGGAGTCCTAGTAGTGGGTCGTACGATATCGCCTTGACCGCATTTGCACGCAGTGGCAAGTAAGATATCCATGTTTGTAGCAAGGGTGTGACATATGCAACAAGTCAAGGAAGGTGCATGAATAGTTCTAACACACAGAGAGTGAGGTGAGTGTGACCCTTAGAAACCTGTGGAAGCACATGGCTAAGAAGGGAACACATGAGCAAAGATGCATCACAAACTGAAAAGCAAGTAAGCTAATAATCCAAAGTGATGGTTAAACCAACAACATATTTTATAAGATTCATACATACATATACATAAAGAGTCTATACACACATGAATAAGGAAATAGATACATATATCATTAGAGTAAACAAGTTAGCTAAAAGACAATAACAACATATGCATGAAACGTGTTGGCTCTGTTATATTAAGAAGTGAAAGTTCCAATCATACAATACAACCATGACCAACCACTAGTCCCGATAGTGGAATGTTACAGTCACTGTTGCCTGCTCCTCCAAAGAGATGTACTAGCTCTACATTGTGGAGAAGCCAAGGTTCGTTACAATACACTTGAAGCTTTCTCTAAGATACTCCTATCAGAAGCTTGGTTGACTAAAAGCCTATACAATGAGTTATCAGGGACTATATATAGAAAAGGGTTACGTTACCCTTGACATTCCCCTTTGTGATTGTACATATACCCTCATGACTCTTCAACTACTGTATGACTGTTACATTCAACTATCAAAACTTCAACTTCCACTTGACAAGACGTTACCTACAATTTGCACATGTACCCATGTGAGATAAAATAGGCTTGATCAAGCCATGCAAGACATCACTATGACTCGCACAACTGTGGGAAGACCAACTCTTCGACATCCTCATGATGGTCGACGGTGGAAAAATGATGCCAAGCTCGGTAGTCCACAATGGTGTCTGTGTGCTCTGTGGTGACATCTTTTTGGAAACGAACTCTTGCCTCTATTGCATCCAGGTACACTACTCTGGCTCCTCTGTCCAACTCATCTAATAACATGCGCTTCATTTTCTTGAGTGTGGTCAGACCAACGACATACTGATGAATGGTGTCTGCACTGATCGCCAAGTCTATGTTGGTGGCTATGTGCATCAACTCGTCAAAGTACGATTCAAGCTCCAGTCATACTTGTGCCTTTGTCTTTGCCTCAGTGAGTGTCCCAATATATGGGATCACATGTGTGTGCACAACAACATTCATGCTCTTGAATGCCCGTGCATGGGAAGCCTGCAAACTAGTGATGAGCTGCGAGAGATCTTACTTCAGATGTGTGCCTTCAACTCAACCGCTTTGGGCTTCACCATATTGGGTAAGTGTAACAGGCTCCCTTATATCTCATTGTCCATGTTTGCATGTGGTCAACAATAGTATGCAAGTTTCACAAGATATGTGTTCTCTTAGCACATCGTTGCTACCAACTGTTGAGATGGACAATTGCCTTATGCACTGTACCAAATCTGGAATACAACGCCCACATGACTGTCTCAAGGGATGATACCTCATCCATTATCTCCTTCTACAACTCTCTCGGGGTGGATGATGTAACCTGTTCTCCTCCCTGCTTGGCTATTTGTAACTCCTTAGCCATTCACTCTTTCTCTGCTATCAAGAAGCGAACACTCAAGCTAGTGGCTATGACATATGCTCTGGTAGCATCGGCCAAAGATGCTATATGCTTGCTCACGTCAGACATGATCATTCACTCCTCAAACTATGAAGGAGATGTGTAGTCATCCAGAGTAGACACTCTATGAGATGTCACAACTCTATGTTGCGACTCGTTGAATGGTATGTTGTGCATCTCTTCTTCCGAACTGTCTCCAAGGATCTCAGTGTATCCTTGGTTGCTTGGGACTTGCTCTGCTTCCGGATCCGGTGAAGATGGTGGGTCGACCTCTTGGTGGTAAGGCATGAGGTTGATGTCTTGTTCTAACTTTGGCTACTCCATTTATGTATCCTTCTTCTCAAGTGCTCGTTCAATCTCTTGAAAGAAGTCCTGCTCCTGTGATTGCTCACCCTATCTTCTTTGCGCCAGCTGCTTGGATGAGTCTACTACTTGTATGGGTGAAGTTTCATCTATCTGTACATGTTTCACCCCATGTTATAGCTATCCATGCTGTGCTTCCTTCTCCCATCTACACAGATCCTGTTCCTTCTGGAGTTTCTCCTTCAACTCATGCAACTCCTTCATTGTTTCCTCCATCCTTTGTTCTTCTCTTTGCCTTTGCGTGGTCCTCCTGTCACGCTGTTGCCTCTTCGCCTCTGTTGCCAAAGATTATTGCTCCACAAGTGGGTTTACTATGAACTTGCAACTTTGTTCTACCTCTACACTGTTTACAATATTTCTCTTTCCTTTGATGCACGTCGATATGTTACCTCTACTGCTGGTGCTCTCCTGGATACCACTTTATGATGCTTTGTTAACCATTCCACAACGATAACGACCAGTTCTTTGGGCCTGAAGAAGTTGTGACAGTATCTCCATGGGTCTTCTTTCGCCCAATGACATACCCCTTGGATCCACAGAAACTGTACTCTCACGTAGTGATCCTTCACAAAACAATGCGGGTCATATAGATTAAAGCTTATGGTGCTGATAGAATATTTCTTGAACTCTTTTGTTTCAGCATCTGCGTGCTTGAGATTTCGTATCGCATACAAACCGATCCACAATAGAAGAGTGGGCCAAGGTGCCTTCTTCTTTCGGTGCAGCCTAGCTGACAGTCCTGCCGATATGTGGTACGATACTTCTTGCATGACGAGCTTGTCCATGGAAAACTTTGACAAAACATGCAGAGGCTTCTCCAAACTGTACATCCATATGAAGGTGCCAAGAGGTGAGGCATACCAATCTGCTATGTCGATCACTGCCTTCATTGTTTCCTTCAACATGCAAGGTGCATCTTGCTCAAATATCATCTTGTACATTAGGGTGACAAAATGATATGATCGTTGTGTGATGACTCCTCGAAAGTTGCATTTGAAAAACAATTTACAATAAGTATTGACAGAAAAATCCACTGGTGCCCATGCCCACTTCAAGCCCGGGAACTCCTGACGGACACAGATTGCATCCAAGATGTAAGCAGACATGTAGATTTCTGCTTTTTGACCTTTGGGTGGCTACAAAGCTCCTATTACTTGTTCCTTCAGCCTGTGAGCCAACATGTCAGACTAGTTGCACGCTTTGCCTTCAACGGCCATTTGGTCCAATGCGATCACCTATCTCTTTGGGAAGGTCTCTGTGCTCTCTTAGCCATACAAGCGACATGCAAAGATGACCAAGTACAGATACACCTTTTGCAATATCTTCGTCTTGTAAATATGGTTGGGTGTCATCCTGAATTTGGCTGGCTCCTTCACCCAGTTCTTCAAGATATCCCTGGAGTTGGCATTGCTGCTGGATATGTTGAAGGGTGTCTCCATGCTGATCACTGGCTTCAGAAAATGGTACATCTGCTGATAACATGTGCCCTAAAGGTAGCGATCTTTGTCCTGCTGACACTGCTCAATACCATTATCTTGGGGTCAGTGTGCGAGACGATCCAATGAATCATGTCTGCACATGGGAACGCGGGATATGTGAATGCAATTCGATATAAACTAGACTTGTGAATGTTTACATAGACTTGGCGGTCTTTGAGATCTTACCCAAATGTGCCTGAGAATGCATCATTGAAATCTTGCCATTTCAGCTTGAGGTCTTTTTCTACAATCAACTTGGTGTCTTTTTATATCGGAAAACTCATAGACACTCGCTCAACTGCTACTCCAGTTGCACTTCCGTTGGTGTCCTTTGACCCTGCTCTCTTGGAGGCCAATGATCTTGAACTGTTGAGAGACAGAAAAACACATGCTATATCTAGAGACATGGTGACATGCTTGGCAAGAAATATGACAGTTAAAACCAAAGCAAACTTGAGGAATGACATGCAACATACCCGGGGAATTGCTGGCAAGGATTGCGCAATTTTCACTGGGAGGCCGGGAGACTGACTGCTAGAATTGCGCAAAAGGAAGTCGGACTATCGGGAGGCTGGTTGACTGTTGGAATTGCATAATGCACAATCCAGACTGACTTTCTGGGTGCTAGGATTGCGCAATGCACCATTTAAGCTAGCAAGTGATGCAGGCCCAAGGACTGAATTGTGCAATTTTATGGGCCAACAGTCACTACCTCTCAGAATTGCATAAAGTAAGACTAGAGGTTACTGACTAGCTAGATTTACACATTTTTGGGAGGAAGGTAGAACCTTCCCTCTCATAATTGCATAATGTGTAGGTTTTAACCCCATACAGAAATTACCTGCATACAAATTCTAAGAACAAAAAATAAACAATGTGAGAGAATAACACATATACACAATGATCTAGATTTAAACAAAAATGCGGCAAATTACAGAGATAACCATAAACAAAGAGATGCAGTGGGAATAATACTTCATTTCATTAATGTAAAATACTGAAATATGCTTACAAACAACAATGGAAATAAACCAGCAAGGGTGATGGTAGCTTATCTCTAAGAAGAGATGTGGCAGCTACATGCCTCTAAGCTGTGTTACAATCAGGCTTGAAGGAATATTTATTGTTGAGAAACAATGGAAAACCCTAAACATCCAAAAACCTAACCCTAGAAGATGAAACGCTAAACTGTGGGCCTCATTTTGGGTAAATAGGTACATCAACTTCCCGGGGTCGTAACTTTGGCACCCGATCTCTGTTTGACACGTAAAATAGCTCATTAGAAAGATCTATCTGAGAACTATAAATTTGGGAAGAGAAAAATTAGTCCATGGACCCATGGTGCTCCTAGATTTCGCAAAAAAGGTTGTTTAGGGCCTCAAAATGGCTCCGGAAGTTCAAAACTTGAAAAACTGCTAAAAATATTAAACTGTGCTACAGTTTAGGAAACTGAAAAACTGAAAGAGACAATTGTGGGGGTCCAAGTGGGATAGGTGGGTGGCCACCAACATCCACTTGAATCATTCCTTCCCCCTTAGGAAGTAATGGCCCCCATTGCGTTGAGTTCCTCCATCTGCTGAACTTGGTCCTTGATGAGTTGTTCTGCAATCTCTGATGTGTCCAATAATGGTGGGAAGCATAGCCAAGGGCGTTCCACATTGAACACTCGGTGAAAGCAAAGGAATGGATGAATGTTGTGTTCTAAAGAATTATTTCCCACAACCTTGGTAATGCTATAAGGATCATGTCAGAGTGGTCTGAGATTCTGATGGGCTCTTGTAAGGCGTTCTTTCTGTAGACGTAACCAAACTCTATCACCCATCTGAAACTTGTGTGGTTCCCCTGTGGGTGAGGAGAAGCTGTTCCTGTGTTCTTTCATGACCATATCCCTCTACTGCTGCTGTTGCATGGAGGAACCCTTCGCGGGGGTCATGGATGTGGCGATGATCTTCCCCTTACTTCGGGAGCGAACTAGACAAAAAATGAATTTCCTAGTCTAGGAGATGATCTTGCTGCTTTTCTTAGCAGAGATCAAAGAGGTGGTGGTAGGTGGGGCTACCTTTGGTATCCTGTATAATGAATTACCCAAACTAATAATAACAACATGAGGCCTTGACTCATATATAGCATGTCG
Source organism: Pinus taeda (assembly GCA_000404065.3). Lineage (NCBI taxonomy): Eukaryota > Viridiplantae > Streptophyta > Pinopsida > Pinales > Pinaceae > Pinus > Pinus taeda. The sequence continues at coordinate 62,564 of APFE031182844.1, forward strand.
CCTCCACAAGTATGGTTGCCCTAATAATACATCACAAACATCCAGAGGTGCAACATCACACAATACCTTGTCCGTGAAGGGTTTGATGTTGTAGGGAAGGTGGCACTGCTGGCGAATGCAGAGATATCGTCCTTGGTGAAGCCATCCGATACTGTACGGTTGTGGGTGTGGTGTAGTCGGTAGTCCCAACTGCTTCACGACCTCTGCTGAAACGAGGTTCTTTTGGCTCCCACTATCAACAATGAATTGCAGCGGTGAACCCTTCACCCACATTTGTGAGTGGAAAAGACGCTCCGCCTCCTTTGGATCTTTAGACTCATTCTTCTAGATCTTGGTTGTGGCAACAGTGACACTGGGCTCTGCATCAATGATCTGCTTCCCTTTGCCATTCTCCTTGTCAGGTTTTGACTCAGGATCGAAACATGCATCTGATTCGGAAGCCTTCAACTCGACCACTAGCAACTACTTGGTTCGACACTCACTTGTGTTGTGAGTGGGGCTCTTATGGAACTCACACCACTTTCCTGTGTCCTTCTTCGACTTCATGGTGTTGTTTTCTTGTGGCTTCGACGAGTTGTCTTGGGTCACCATGCCTTGGCTTTTTCCTTTGGTCTTCGAATTCGTAGATCCAAAGTCTCGCTTCTTCTATTTAAGTTTTTGCTAGACCTTGACAGCATATCGATAAAGTGTGCCGAGCGAGGAGATGTTCAGGAACTCCATCTCTTCCTGGATGTATCTGTGTAGGCAGCCACAATGTTTGAGGACCAATTGTAGCTTAGAATCCTTGATACCCAACTATGTGCGAGGGGTATGAAAAATGTTGGTGAACTCTGGCACATCTTGGTCCCTTCCCTGCCGCAGCATGATCCACTTTATGTATTTGTCCTCATAGCTTTTGACAGGGTAGTACTTCTCCTTAATGGCATCCCGAAATGAATTCCAAGTGGGTGCGGCTCGAAATAGTGAGCCTATACTTTCATACTTCTGCTCGCAGTAGGTTTCCGACTAGTCCTTGATGTGAGGGGCTACTTTGAGAAGAGCGAAAATAATCTTTTTCTGACTGGAAAAATCATGAACAAAAAAATACCCTTCTAGCAGATTTACCATTTATCTACAACATTTGCATTTATTTGACCCTGAAATATGGGGATTTAAAAGTTAACTTGTACCTTAAAGGGTGTGGCATTTCTAGAGTAGCTGTTGGAAGCTGACGCGTTGCCTCTAGGTAGTCGCTGAAGGATCTAGGCAAAGCTTTCCATGATCGCGTTCCTTTGTCGCTCGAGGGCTTCTGCAAGAAAGATTTTGATAGGATCTCCTACCCCCTCATCTTTCTTTTCATCTGCCATGGGAGGCCGTCGGGATTTGCGAGGTTGGTCTTGCAAATGTTCGACAAGTTCAAGCCCTAACTCCTTATATCCAGACCTCGTTGGGGACATGCAAAGAAAAATAGAGAAAAAGTAGACCACTCTGATACCACTGATCCGGATTTAAACAAGAACGCAACAAGTTACAGAGATAACCATAAAAAAAGTGATGTAGTGGAAATAATACTTCATTTAACTAATGTAAGATACTGAAATATGCTTACAAACAACAATGGAAATAAAGCAGCTAAGGCGATGGTAGCTTATATTTGAGAAGAGATGTGGCAGCTACATGCCTCTGAACTATGTTAAAGTGAGGCTCGAAGGCCTATTTATTGTTGTGAAACAATGGAAAACCCTAAACATCCAAAAACCTAACCTTAGAAGATGAAATGCCAAACTGTGGGCCCCGTTTTGGGTAAATTGGTACATCAACTTCTCGAGGTCATAACTTTGGCACCCGATCTTCGGTTGACGCATACAATAGCTTGTTGGAAAGATCTATCTAAGAACTATAACTTTGGGAAGAGAAATACTAGTCCGTGGACCCATGTTGCTCCCATATTTCCAAAAAAAACGTCGTTTAGGGCCTCAAAATGGCTCCAGAAGTTCAAGACCTGCCCCTCCTCTAACCCCCCGGTTAACTACATGGGCTAGTCATGGAAATAATATAACACAACCCAACATTCTCCCACTTGTTGTTTTCTTTCCATAGGAGAGCTTATTAATTTATCCAGCCCTGCAACACCCATTGTTTCTTTACATAAGAGAACTTCTCAAAGCCCACAGATTTTGTCAATGCATTTGTAGTATTATTCAAAGTGTCCACCTTTCCCAGCAACACCTTTTTTCCTTTTATCATATCCCTCACAAAATGATACTAAACATTAATGGTCTTTGTCTTTGAATGGTACGCAGGGTTCTTTGCCAAGAAAATTGCACTTTCGCTGTCACAGTCTATCCTTATAGCTCCCTGTACTAACCCCATACTTGAACACAATCTCTGCAACCAAACTTCTTCGTTGCTTGCATGAGTGGCTGCCATGTATTCTGCCTCTGTAGTTGATAGTGCCACTATAGATTGTTTCTTACTCATCCAACTGACTACACCTCCAAAGAGGTTAAACACATACCCACTTGTAGATCTTCTTTGATCCAGATCTCTAGTCTAGTGTGCATCAACAAAGCCACAAATATCCAACACTCTATCCAATCCCGGTCTTCCTTGGCAGCACAAACCATAATCACTAGTGCCACGAAAATACTCGAAAACCCGCTTCACTGTTGTCCAATGCTCCTTCCCTGGTTTTGACATAAACCTGCTCAATACTCCCACTGCATGTGCAATGTTTGATCTAGTACAGACCATCACATACATCAGGCTACTGAGTGCACTTGCATATGGAAAACGGGACATGTCCTCTTCCTCTTCTTGTGTCTTGGGACACTATTCAACAGATAACTTTACAACTATGGGAATAGGAACCTTCACCAATTTACTACCCTGCATATTAAACCTCTGCAATATTTTCTCGACATACTTCCTTTGGTTTAACTAGAGCTTCCTCTTTGCCTGATTTCTTTTAATTTCCATGCCCAAAATATAGTTTACAGCACCAAGATATTTCATGTTGAATTTCGAGGACAATTGGGTCTTCAAATCCTAGATAATTTATTTGTCATTTCCAACCAGCAACATATCATCCATATACAAGACCAGATATAACATGGTCACCAATTAATTTAAAATACACACAGTGATCTACTTTTATTCTTGTGAAGCCAAGTCCCCATATAAAGGTATCAAATTTCTGATACCACATCCTTGGTGACTGTTTTAACCCATACAGAGACTTCTTTAACTTGCATACCAGTTCTTTCTTACCCTTCACTGCAAAGCCTTCAGGTTGCTTCATGTAGATTTCCTCTTCGAACTCCCCGTGAAGAAATTCTATCTTCACATCCATCTATTCTACCTCAAAATCAAAAGTAGCAGCAACAGATAAAAGTAATCTAATAGAAGTTACCTTGGCAATAGGAGAAAAAATATCACCAAAATCAATTCCCGGCACTTGGGAATAACATTTTGCTACCAACCGAGCTTTGTATTTCTCCACCTTCCCTTCTGCATTTGTCTTCTTCTTGAACACCCATTTGCTG
>APFE031182853.1:0-76634 GCA_000404065.3 Pinus taeda
GTTGGCGCAGGCCGTGGACTGTTTCCCTCTTTGAGGGTTTTAACCACGTCAAAATACTGGTGTATTGATCTATGATCTGTTTGTGAGCGGTGTCCTTTTGGTGTTCTGTCTGAGGAACTTACCCTGTAAATTCCTACATGCCTTCCTTAGAGACATCATGTCACAATTAGTGTGCCTTGGTCTAAAAGAAGCTGCACTTGCTAAGATTAGAATACAACTGATTCTCTTCTAGCAATCTCAACATTGCTGCTAAATGTTCGTCATGTTCTTCCTCATTCCTGGAATATACTAGCATGTCATCAGTGAATACAATAATAAACTTGTCCAAACAAGGATGCAACACACTATTCATCAAACACATGAATGTAGCTAGAACATTAATCAAATCAAATGGAATAACAACAACCTCATAATGCCCATACTTGGTCCTGAACGTAGTCTTGAAGACATCCTCTTCCTTGATGCATACCTGATGGTATCTCGATCTCAAGTCGATCTTATATAACACTAGATAACACTGCTACTCCCTTTAGCTGATAAAAAAAATAATCAATGCTTGGCAAAGGGTACATGTTCTTGATTATTACTCTGTTTAGCTTCCTGTAGTCAATGCAAAATCTAAGAGTACCATCTTTCTTCTTCACGAGCAACACTGGTGCACCCCAGGGCGATACACTCGTCTTAATGTATCCTTTGTCCAACATTTCCTTTAGTTGCAACTTCAACTCTACCAACTCATGTGTGCTCATCCTGTAAGGTGCTTTTGATGTTAGAGTTGCCCTTGTCACCAACTCAATAGAAAAGTCTACCTTCCTATGAGGTGGAAACTTTGAAATGTCCTCAGGAAATACATCCCGAAACTATTGCAATACTAGGTACCTTCTCAACACATCGGCATCCTTAGCCTCCTTACCCTTTTCACTCGAAATGTATACTGGAAACATCAAAAAATCTTTTCTGCAACTACCCTTAGGCTTCATAACGGTAACCATCCTCACTAATGTAGGCTTCTTCTTTCCCTACAAGGTCCTCTTTTCCCCACTATCATTCACACATTCAATGGCCTTGTCGAAGAAATCTACTTTGGTTCTATGAAGGTATAACCAATCCATACCCAAAAGCATACTATACGAACCGAATGGTAGTACATTCAAATGTGTTGCTGTAGGCATACCATTTAACTCAAATGCATAATTTCTTACCCAATGGTGAAGTCACTTCTTTGTACCTATAGCCAGTTATACCAACCAAGATTCTGCATGCACTTCTTTTCTCAAACCACACTTATCCAGTAGGTCAAGATTAATATAACTATAGTTAGATCTAGGATCAATAAAAAAGAAACAACTTGATCACAAAGCTTATCATCCATATCAATGATCGATGCCTAATGATCGGCCTACCTGTTGTCCACAACTGCATAAATCTGAGGAATGTTATGACCAACATCACCAACTGTATGCGCCTCCTGAGCATTATAAATCTGGCATCCACCACCACTTTGATAATGCGTACAAGCCCTCTTACAATGGTCCTTACCACATATCCAACACTCTAATGGTTCCCTACCACCACCTCTAGCTTGCTTCTCTCCATGTCCCTTCTTAGCTATATTGAATCTCTTGTAAGGAACTACATCATCTTTCTCACTTGCATCTTCAGGCCTCCCTCTCTTTGGTTGCCATTTTCCTTTATCTTTTTCATTTCTTTTCAAGTCATGTTTTAGCTAAACTTTTCGCTTCGACTGCTCATAACATGGCTTCAACTTTGGGATGGCCTCCTCCAACGATCTAGGCTCATCGAACTCAATCTAGTCTCTGTATGAAATTGGAAATCTATTGATGAATCTATGAACCTTCGCCTTATCCTCTCTAATGTAAGGCACATATCTCAACAACTCCAAAAATCTGCTAGTATACTCCTCATCTATCATAGAACCCATCCGCATCTCATAGAACGCCTTAAATCTGTCATCATAATACCTCTCAGACAATTACTTCTTCTTGTAGAGCCTTTCAAACGCATGCCAAGTCAAATCATCCTCATGTATGTCCTTGACATTCTTCATGTCTTCCCACCAAATATCCACTTTACCTTTGAGACTGAAAAGGGATATCCTTACTTTCACGTTTTCTAAGTAATCATGCAATCTAAATAATTTCCTCATGCCAAGCAACTAGGCTTCAACATCTTGTGATTTCTTCATCTCTCCATCAAAGGTAGGTGGCTTTGCCTTCTTGAACTCATCTGGAAAGTATCCTCTATCATTTCTTATGTATGGATGATAATGATGATGATCATGATGTCTATCAGAACCAAAACTAGATTAATACCTGTGTTTGTCACCCATCCTATATGGAGTGTCCAACATCCTACCACCTCTGATAGTGTCAGATCTATCTTACCTATGTCTACTATGAGACCTATTTCCATATGCCCCATTATTTTTGTCCTCATGTCCATGGCTGATCCAAAGAGGTCCCTGTTGCTGCAAATCTGACAAACACTGAAGTAATATCGCATTCACCTCTACTTGTTTCTCTTGTGCCTGCATGATTTTCTCATTGTTTGCTTTGCAAATTCTTATTTCTTCCTTCATGCTTCTCAATGTGTCTACCAAGTCACAAGAGTGCCCCACACCACACTACCCAGCTAATGCATAAGGAGATTCTATGTAGTCTACCACCTTGCTAGCCATCTAATCTCTTTCCTGCAAGGCATAGTATGTTAGCTAAACCAAATAACAAAATATCAACGTACCTTAGCATACTCGAGGAGGATACCTTGTATTCAATATTATCAAATCAGCGTGATGAATGTACACCATAACCATAATAACATATAGCCATATGTCAATAAGGGCATCAATGCATAACCATCATACTAACTAGGGTCCAGTCATCAACGCAAGGCCATATCAATAATGCATGTTATGACCTCATGCATGACAACAATAAATACTCCAGTATACACATTGCCTCATGCAACTATCCTCTTGCATAAGTAATACCTAATCAACTACACATATGCATAACCACATGTAGTCGAGCATAAGTGATCAATTCTTGTAATCAACCTACAAGACTAATGCATGCAATCAAATAACCAAGAATGAAACCCAATGTACAAGGATGTAATCAAGATGCATATAATTGTATAACTAGTTACATACTCATGATGATGCATTCCATAAAATCATCATCAAGTTCCTCATGATAACCTTACTACTACCATGATCAATATGATGCAGTGTGACAAGCACATGGAACGTAAGTGTAAGAGCCACACACGCAACTGACATGCATGCATGATGAACACATTCACCCATATATGTAGCATGAGATATGACCCAAAGAGAGTGTAGCCATGCTCTGATACCAATCTGTAACACCCCCTCCCAGGTCTACCGAAAGTAACCATGCCAACCGGGGTAAACATGAGGAGTGATACTACTAAAATTAGATTTGACCTCCTATGTTACCTTGAAGAAGTGGATTCGATGGAACATCACATATAGTCATCCAAAAGCATCAACAAAACCCTTAGGAGATAATTAAACCACTCAGACAACCTATCCTAGGGTCTCATTGCTATTCTGCAACTCTTAGGCCATAGTCACTTTCATGCTATGGGCAAGGGAGTGGCTAGAAACCTAAACTTGCTCTCACAGGCCAGCCTGCCAGTGACTGTGGACCAGAATTGCCAGTTTTGTGCCAACGACACCGAGATTTAAGCCACTTTTCTAGCTCAGAATCCTAGCCTCTACCCAGAACTTATTGTAACTTCCAAAATTCATTAAAACATAATGAGAATGTTGATCAATCAAAAATCACCCTCAGGACTAGGCCTGAGCATCCCCAACCTGGACTGAAATTATGTCAAACACTTGGCATCAATGAAACCTACAAGTCTAGGATACAAGACAGAGCATAAATGAATGAAACAACTTATGAAACATAACCAGAAGGATCGCCTCCTTCTCCATTGAACTACTACATCGTCAATTAGGTCTTGCATCCATCCATTTAACAGTTACAAGTAAATATATGAAATAACCATGACATAAACCAATCATTCAATCATGCTTATTACTAGCATTAAACCATATAAATATCATAGATATGACAACCATTAAATCCACATATAAATTAGTAAAAAAGTAAGAGAACTTAGCTTTTACTAATCATAGGAAAATTCGACTAGATTCAGGACTTCCACGTACCACTCGACCATAGACATGGCTTAACCAAATCTTTCTTTCAACCAGTCACCCCCATGCCATATTCCAAGCATGAATGTGGGATATCATAGAACAACCAATCCAAGAATAACCAAGGGAATCTAGAGGTTAAATTACCTCCACCCTCACCAAACCGTGATTACACCAAAAATGGTGCTCCAATCATAATCGAACATAACTTGGAATGCCATCCGAAATCCATCACTATCGTTGAGGAATTTTCTGTCTCCCTGTCTCTCGAGCTTTACCGCAATCCAATCCCAGATCTCTAGGCCCTAAACCGACACTAGTATCTCAGGTTTTACTACAATCTAAACCTGGATCACTAGGCCCTTAACTGAGACTTCTCCCTTAGGATTTACCATGTATCCCACCAAAACTGATCAAGGGATTGCTAGGCCTTTTGGAATGGAACTTGAGACCACTTCTGTAACAGCCCTAGTGAAAAGTTCATGTAATAAAAGTTAATAAAGGCAAAATAAGACCATGGTTAAGGGACACTTATTTGAAGTTGAATATTGGGCAAATATATCCTAGTGGGCATCACTGGATGTATGTTTTGGTTAAGGAAAATTGGCAAAGACTAAGGCAAATGAATTTAAAGGAAAAAATGGCATTTTGGTACATTTATTTATGAAAATAAAGGAAGTTAGGAGAAAATGAAGGTAAAAGGTCAAAGATTACATGTGAGGACGAAATTGAAGGAAAATAATGGAAAATGAAGAAATTAGAGGCCTCATGCATAAAAAGGCTTCTAAGGATCAGTTTAGGGCTTTTGTTAAGTTCAAGTTTGAAGCTCTCTCATTACTCTCTCTCTCTCTCTCTCAGTCTCTTGGTCACTTAGAGTTTTCTTGGAGCACTCTAGTTTGGAGCAAGGAAAGGAAAAGCAAGCAAAGGAAAGGAAGGGAAAGCAAGGATCAAGGAAAGGAAAGTAGGATCAAGCAGCTTCAATAGGAATACTTGTAGGTAACCTTTTTCTTGTGTGATTTTTTAGTTGGTTTGGAAATGCATGGCTTTACATGTTGGTGTATTATTCTCTTGTTGTCAGTGGCATGGTTTTGTCAGGTTATATCGTGGATTTCTTATTTGGTTAAGAATATTAGTTTTGTTGTGCTAAGATCCTCAGATTATAAACAAAATGTTATTCATGTGCTTAAGGATTCATGAAGTGAAAATGATTTTTTTACGTTAATTTTATGAGCAATTTTAACATAAATAAGAAACTAAACAACAACATAAAAATGTACAAAACATCACCAACAACACGTCACAACAAGAACGTGATGAAGGAGTTCAACCCTCCTGGGATATGTCTCCTTGGTCCAACTTCCAATGGCTTGGGCCTCTCTATTATGCTCAAATGTGTAAAAAGATGTGTTTACAATGCTCAAATGATTCTGTAACCTACTCCAATGAGTCCAGAATGTCCAAAAATGGCTACCTAGCCTCTTTCTGCACCCAATTTTGTCAAAACTAGAGAATTTATGACCTATCTTAGTTTCTCCACTATTCACTCCACAAATTTCCCAAAATCCAACACCAAACCCTCATTTTTGCCCATTTTTCCACTAACAGGCCACCAAATCCGCTGAAATTTGGGTGGATTTGTCGGAAAGTTAATTTGGTTTCCAAGGCCTAAAAATGCAGAAAATAGGGTCATATGGGGGGGGGGGCATGCACCCAAGGGATAGCCCCTAGAGCTGACCCCTTTCCTCCGGCTGTCGGATAACCCTTGGCAGTTAGGCATAAATGATGACAACTAAGAAGTGGTGTTCATATGGGGTGGTTAAGTCTGTGCCAACCCCCAAACGATACAGCTACAAACTTTATAACAAATGCGCTTACATATTGGTTAAGTAACAACGATGTGGTGCAATGGTAACAACATTGGATTTGAATTGGGAGGTGGAAGGTTCGACCCCTATTGCCTCCACCCAGACTATGGCAATGTTTTTGGTGGCCTCCTAAACTGCCACGTGATGGCCTTCGGCTGGGCCACATGTCAGTTTGTGGTTGGCCATCATTCCAACCAATAAAAACCATTAAAATCTGACCAATAAAAAAGCAACACTTTTCATCACCTTATTCACCGAAATAAAACCATTGACCAATCAAATTGCATAGTCAGATCTTCCATCTCAGCACCCTGTCAGTAGTATGGATGCACAGTCAGCAATGCAAATTGTTGACTGGGTTGTTCTTTTTTTTTTTAATTTGCATGTTTGAGAAAGTGAACAAAACTTGTTCCTGGAGTCATACAGAGTTTGTTTCATGCAAAATGAGTTGTGTCGGATTCAGGACAACGAGCACTATGTGGTCGTCCAAGTTCCCTCACCAATTAGACAACTTTTAAATTTGAGCTATTTTTTGTGCACATGATCATTCCTCCTCACTGGATGCCTTTTGGACCCCAAGATATCACTTTCAGTTGTCTAGCAGGTGAGGTTATAGTTCCCTCACCTTTCCAATTTTGATCCATTTGGCCTTTGAAGGATTTTTTTCCCTTGAGCCCCACTTGAAGGTAATGCACATTCAAAATGAGGGAATGTGCATTACCTTCAAGAAAAATCCTTTATGGAAGAAATTTGGAGATTTTCTCCTTGATCTTCAATCATTGGAGGCTCATACAACCTTAAGTTCTCAACATTAACAATAACATAAATTTTCATATATAAAGGCAAATCCAACCTTAAGGCATTTTCCAAAATTCTTAATGGAACATATCTAATTGGTTTTAGATTTCTACCTTCTCCTTGTAGCCTCTCTTTGCTAATGTGAAGCCAAAATTCATCACCAAATTGGAACTTGTGATCTACGCGATGCTTTTCATGCCTTATTTTGTACTTTCCTTAGCTCTTTTCAAGCTATTCTTTAACTCTTTTGTGTACCAATTGGATTTGTTCAATGAACCTTCTTGCTTTTTCTATGTCACTATGACCATCAATAGCAACATCTTTGCCAAAAATGAAATCCAAAGGAGATTTAGGCAAGTATCCCAAACATGCCTCAAATGGTGATGTTTGAGTTGAAGAGTGCTTGACGTAGTTGTAAGCATGTTGAATATAGTGCAAATGTTCATCCCACAACTTAGGATTCTCCACAAGCTTGACCAAAAATTCCCAATAAAGCAAGAATCTCAATCACTAACAATGGATGTGGGCAATCCAAAATGCACCCATACATACTGAAAGAATAATTGAGTAGTTTGTTTAGTTGTAACTTTCTTCTTACATGGCATCAAAATACACATTGCTGAACTTGTCCACAACTACATACAAATAATCATGACCTCTTTTTTACAAGGGAAGACCTCCTACAAAATCCATAGAAACAATCTCCCATGGTTGTGAAGGAACCAGAAGTGGTGCGTACAATCCTAACTTCCTATTGCTAAGCTTACTGACTACACATAATGAACATCCTTTAATAAGCATGACACACTTTCATGCATACGAGGCCAATAAAAATACCTATGTAGATGTGCCACCGTCTTACTTACACCAAAATGACCAGCAATAAGAGAAGTGTGTGGATCTCTTATGATGTTGACTCTTTCTCCCTGTGGAATACAAAACTTTCCAAGATGGTACAACAAGTTATCATGCAAATGATAATCTGATTCCTCTACTTGGTTACCTTGACTCAAGCTTGCATAAACATCCTGAAAGTCATTGTCTAACGCATATTGCTCAATATAACTTTCATGCATAACAAATTTATTCTTGAGTAGAGTAGTTGCACTAACAATAGGTCTATAAAACATATCAAAAACTTTATTGTAGATACCTTTCTTATACTTGATTACCAAGTGAATTGTTGAAGAAAACCCATCCATCATAAGTGCCTTGATTGCTGCAACTTTGATTGAGATTGCAAGTATTGCAATGGTTGATGATCAGTTTGAATGATTATTTCCTTACCCATCAAGTAGTGTTTCCACTTTTTCATACTTTGCACCAATGCATACAATTCCTTGTCATATGTAGGATAGTTAATCACTACACCATTAAAATTTTCCGAATGAAAACAGGTAGGCTTACCATGTTGCATGAGGATTGCACCCATGGTGTAGTCACTAGCATCAGTGTGAATCTCAAATTATTGTCTCAAGTTTGGAAGCGAAAGTACTAGAGATGAATTGATCTTTTCCTTCAATGCATCAAAGGCCTTTGTTGTTTGCCTCCCCACTGAAAAACGTTTTTCACACTTGTCAATGCATGCAAAGGAGCTGCTATAGAAGAAAAGTTAGCAATGAATTTCCTCCAATATTGGGATTCTCCCAAAATAATTCTTACCTCATTAATTGTCTTGGGCCTTGTCCAATTCAAAATGAAATCAACCTTGGAGGGGTCTATTTTCAACTCACCTCCTCCAACAATATGACCCAAGTAAACTAAAGAAGTTTTTCCAAACTCATACTTTGACATCTTTAAATACAATTGTTCTTTCTTTAAGACATTAAGTACTTTTCTCACATGCATGACATGTTCCTCACAATATTTACTGAAAATTAAGATGTCATCTAAGTAGACTATAAAAAACTCATCAAGAAATGGCCTTAACACATCATTCATCACATGCATGAATGTAGCAGGAGCATTACATAAACCAAAAGGCATAACTAGCCATTCAAACAAACCTTGTTTTGTTTTGAATGTTGTCTTCCAAATGTCTCCTTCAACAATTATAATTTGATGGTAGTCACTCCTTAATTCCAACTTAGTAAAATACTTACATCTTTCAATTGATCAAGCAAATCATTGATTCTAGGTAGTAAGTAACATTTCTTTGTCGTAATTGTTTTCAATGCACGGAAGTCCACACACATGCGCCATGTTCCATCCTTATTTGGCACCAAGACAATAGGTGAACCACATGGTGAAGAATATGGCCTGATGATTCCTTTATCCAACAACTCTTCAAATTTCTTTTTAATTTATGAACTTTCCATCACTGACCTTCTGTACATGCCAATGTTAGGAAGAAGACAATCATGTTGCAATTGTATCTCATGTTGGATTCCTCTCTTGGGAGACAATCCTTTTGGTTCCTAAAACATCTCATAATATTGGTTAACTACATCAACCAATTGAGATTTTAATTTTGAATCACAATCTTTAAAAGCTTAATTATCAAAATTATTCTTGGATTTGATCATTAGAAGCACAAAATTCTTTCTTGAATTCACTAGTCTTTTCATCTGCCTCGCATTAACAAGTGAAAGATTCAGTTTCTTACTATGAGCTCTCACAATATATTCTACTCCATCTTTGAACAAATGGTATTTGTTTTCATGTCTATGGAAGATAGTTTTTCTTTCATAGATGTATGGGCTGCCCAAAACTATACCACATATGTCTAATGGAACAACATCAAGCTCCACTTCATCTATGAAATTTGCAGTAATGGCGAATTTCAATTTACACTTTCTAGTAGCCTACAATTGTGCATTGCCGCACACCCATATAAGTGGATATGGTTTATGATGTGGAATTGTTTCCAAGTTTAAACTTTTGATAATGGTTTTAGAGATAAGATTGGCTTGAGAGCCACTGTCGAAAAGTATATCAATTTTGCTATGTTTTGAGATCACCCTTATGTGAAAGCGTTATATCCTCTTCTTTTCATTTGGAGTTTCATTGCATGAATTTGAAGTACTAGTGCTAGCAATGGATTCTTTTCCTTTCATACCCATGGCTGTAATTTTAGTTTTATCACCCGAATCGGATCCCAAATCCTGTTGAGTGGTTGCAGTTTTGAATTGTTTTCCCTTGTTGAATTTATTTAGTTTCATTTCGGGATGAAGCTTCCAACAATGAGCTTCATCGTGAACCTATTTGGAATAATTATTTCATGTTAATTTATCTCCTTCCTTCTTGATAGATGCATTTTTATTTCCCTTCCCTTTGAAACCCTTTTCTTTTCCTTTACCCTTGAATGAATTTTTACTACCTTCTTCTAGAGTGTTTTTCCCTCTTGCCTCAACATGAGTGGCTCGCACACACATGATCTATATTATTGGTATTAAACATTATGATAGTGTGAATAAGGTAATTGTGTAAACCCCCTATGTACTTCAACAACATGTCTTGTGATTGCAAATCTACACCTAACATTAGAGACCTTTTTCTGAATTCTTGGGTGTAATCTTGCACATTTTGACCTTTAAGTTGTCTAAAGTTCTACCAATTCACGATGCCTTTCTACATATAAGCTAGAGGGTAGAATTGTCTTTTAATTGTAGCAATGAAATCAGACCAAGAAATGGAGATCTTACCGTGTTTTTTTATCTCCCTTCGTGTCTTTGATTCCCACCATATTAGTGTTGCACCCTCCATTCTCAAGGAAGCTAAATGAATCTTTATGTCATCCTCTTGAAGGTTTTGTTCTACAATATACCTCTAACTAACGAATCCAATTATCAAGCTTCTCTACATTCACTTCACCATTATACATGGAAACTCAAATTTAACATCAATTTTTAGTAATGGTGATTTACCAGTTCCTTTTGAGGTATGTTGATGAGTATGAGTAAGGGTTGTGTTAGCAGAAGAGCGTTAAGATTCCTGTGAAGAATAAGATTAAGAAGATGGTGGAGAGGGTGGAGGTTTACCTCCATTTCCATTACCTCCTCGTGAAGAACCTTCTCCTTTGGGAGGTTTGGTGCTTTCACCCTGTAGCCTGGTATTCCTCTCTTCATAGAGGAGCTTCACCATCTCTGTCATATCAAAGAAAGCCTTCCTGAAGTCCTTCTCATCCTCTGTGATTGTAGGCTCTCCTTCATGAGACATGCTCACTAGAGTTTCAACTACAACTTGAGGAATAAATGTTGTTGGTGATTGTGGCAACCTTTCCCTCCTTGCCCTTGACCCAACTTCAGGGCTTTCAACCAGCTTCCCTTCTCCTCTTTTGAGTTTTAACCTTGTAAGCATCACATAAAATTGCAAACAGTTAAATCCTTCTTGCACAATTTAAGCAAACCTAGATCTCTGATATCAAAATGTTCTGGTTAAGAATATCAGTTTGGTTGTGCTAAGATGCTCCCCAGGTTATAAACAAAATGTTATTCAAATGCTTAAGGATTCATGAGTTTATTGCAAGTGAAAATGATTTTTTTATGTTAATTTTATGAGCAATTTTAGCATAAAAAAGAAATTGAACAACAACATAAAAACGTATAGAACATCACCAACAACACATCACAACAGAAACATGATGAAGGAGTTCACCCCTCCTGGGCTACGTCTCCTTGGTCCAGCTTCCAAGGCTTGGGCCTCTCTATTATGTTCAAATGTGTAAAAATATGTGTTTACAATGCTCAAATACTTTTGTAACCTTCTCCAATGAGTCCAGAATGTCCAAAAATGGATACCTAGCCTCTTTTTGCACCCAATTTGGTAAAGAATTGGAGAAGTTATGACCTCTCCTAGTTTCTCCACTGTTCGCTCCACAAATTACCCAAAATCTGGCACCGAACACTCATTTTCGCTCATTTTTCTGATAATGGGCCACCAAATCTACTAAAATCTAGGCGGATTTGTCGAATGGTTAATTTGGCCACTGAGGCCTAAAAATGCAAAAGATAGGGTCATATAGGGGGCCATGCACCTAGGGGCTAGCCCTCGGCACTGGCCGCTTTCCTCAAGCAGTTGAATAACCCTTGGCGTTTAGGCATAAATGCTAGCAGCTAAGAAGTGGTGTTCGCATCGGGTGATTAAGTCCGTGCCAACCCCCAAATGATATAGTTACAAACTTTATAACAAATGTGCCTACATGTTTTTTAAGTAACAATGATGTGGTGCAATGGTAACAACATTAGATTTGAGTTGGGAGTTCGCGGGTTCGACCCCCGCTGCCTTTGCCTAAACTATGGAAATGTTTTTGGTGGTCTCCTAGGCTGCCATGTAGCGGCCTCTGGCTAGGCCACTTGTTAGCCTATGGTTGGCCATCATTCCAACCAATAAGAACCATTAAAATATGACCAATAACAAATCAACACTTGTTATCACACCATTTTTCCAAAATAAAATTGTTGACTTGTCAAAATACATAGTCAGCTCTGCCACCTTAGCACCTAGTCAGCAGTATCAATTCACAGTTAGCAGTATGGACTGATGACTGGGCTGTCCTATTTTTTTTTTGCCTATTGGAGAAAGTGGACATAACTCATTTCTAGAGTCATATAGAGTATGTTGTGTGCGAAATGAGTTGAGCCAGATTCGAGACAATGAGAACAACACGGTCGTCCAGGTTCCACATCAATCCGACAACTTTGAAATTTTAGCTTTTTTTTTAGCACCTGATCATTTTTAGCCAACCTAGAATTTTTCCAGATGCCATGGTGTTGGGATTTTTATCACAGTTTTAAGCTTTTTTTTTTTTTGGATAGATTTTGGAATCAAGGGCGGAGGTGGTCTCAAGTTCCATTCCCAAAGGCCTAGGAATCCCTTGATCGATTTTGGCAGGATATATGGTAAAGCCTGAGGGAGAAGTCTCATTTTAGAGCCTAGTGATTTGAGTTTGGATTGCGGTAAAGCTCAAGAGACAAGGACATAGAAAATTCCTCAAGGATAGTGATGGATTCTAGATGGCAGTTATGGTCAGAGCACCAGTTTTGGTGTGATGATGGTTTGGTGAGGGTGGAGGTGGTTTAACTTGTAGATTCCCTTGGTTTTTCTATGAGATCTGACATACATGCTTGGTATTAAGGGAATTTTTAGGTCTAAAATGGGCCTCCTAAGAAAATTTTACAACCAAAATAAACTTTATAAGAACCAATAAGATTCAAGATAATGATTTCAACCATGGGGGGTGATTCACCATTTTTGGAGTAAAAAAGTAAAAATATTAAAAAATAATAAAGTAATAAAACTAATTTTTCAACTCGTATTTTAAACTTATCTCCGTAAGGTTTTACTAAAATTTCGATTGAGAGTACTTAGTGGATGCAAAATTTAATTCCTCATCTAAGGAGTACCCATGTTGCATACTTTTGATAGACCTTGCTACACAAGAAATTGAGAAATACATGAAAAAAAACGTGATTGCAATCACACGTTTCATGTGTTTCTCATTTTTCTTGTAGTAGGGTCCATCAAAAGTATGCAACATGGCTACTCCTTGGATGATGAATCAAATTCTACATCCAACGAGAGTTTCTGCTCGAAATTTGAGTAAACGCAGAGGGAGATAAGTTGAAATACGAGTTGAAAAAATAGTTTTTTTTTTTCACTCTCTAAAATTTGATGATGTAATCTAATATTATTTTATTATTTCCACTACTATTTTATAATTTCCTTAGGAGTCCCATTTTAGACCTCAAAATTCCCCTAATTAATATGGAACGGGGATGAATGGTTGAAAGAGAGATTTGGTTCAGCCATGTCTATGGTCGGGTGGTACGTGGAAGTCCTGAATCTAGTCGGATTTGCTCATGTGGACTTAATGGTTGTCATATCTCTAATATTTATATGGTTTTATGTTTTTTATAAGCATGGTTGAATGACTGGTTTAAGTCATGGTTATTTCATATATTTACTTGTAACTGTTAAATGGATGGATGCAAGACCTAATTGATGATGTAGTAGTTCAATGGAGAAGGAGGCGATCATTCTGGTTATGTTTCATAAGTTGTTTCAATCATTTATGCTCTATCTTGTATCCTAGACTTGTAGGTTGCATTGATGACAAGTGTTTAACAAAATGTCAATCCCAGTTGGGGATGCTCAGGCCTAGTCTCGAGGGTGATTTTTGATTGATCAACATTGTCATTATGTTTTCAATGAATTCAGAAGTTAATATAAGTTATGGGTAGAGGCTAGGATTTTGGGCTAGAAAAGTGGCTTAAACCCTATGATCATTGGCACAGAACTGGCAATTTTGGTCCACAGTCATTGGCAGGTAGGCCTATGAGAGTGACTTTAGGTTGTTGGTTGCTCCCTTGCCCATAGCATGACAACGATTATGGCCTAAGAGATGCTGAATATCACTGGGACCCAAGGACATGCTATCTGAGTGACTGACTTGTTTCTTGAGGGTTTTGTTGATGTTATTGGATGATTGTATGTGATCTTCTGTCAATTCCACTTCCTCAAGGTGATATAGGAGGTCCAATCTGATTTTAGTAGCATCCCTCCTCATGTTTACCCCAGTTCGCATGGTTACTTTTGGTAGACCTAGGATGGGGTGTTACAAGAGGGAATCTGAAGGCCTTTAATCAGTTTGACAAATTAAAATAGGGCACATACAACATAAAAAATCTCTAAGAAATGATAGAAACCCTTACTATTGACTAGTTTGACGATTTCTTGAAATGTGCATCAATTCTCAATTATGCAACAACTCCTAATTTTCATAGCAACTCCCAATAAAAAATAGGAGTGTTCCTCTTCTTATCCTCCAAAATGTTTTAGATGTAGGTTTTAACCTCGTACAAAAATTACCTTCATATGAATTCTAAACAACATAAAATAAACAATGCGAGAGCATAACACATAAAACACATATGCACAGATATTTTCCCTGGATCCCAAAACCGAGAATACTAGCTTGATTTTTCATTATGTTCCTTTCAATGTTATAATACATATCTATACATGTGGAATCATCCAATACCATGGACCGAAAACCATCGCATCCAAAACCATGGACCAAAAGCCATCACGTCTAAAAACATGCGCGAAAATCATGCACAAATCCATAGGTGGGTCTGCCCAACCTAACATAGGTTCCAAAACCAAAATTTTCCGGGGCGCTGCCTCAGACCCCATAGAGTGGGGTTGCCTATACCCCTCAAACCCTCTGTGACTCCCCCCGCTACACAATCAGTAGAACGAAGGGGGGGCTCTGCCCCCTTCTAACCCCCTGGTTAACTTCGTGGGATAGTTGTGGAAAGAATATAACACAACCCAACATTCTCCCACTTGTTATTTTCTTTCGACAGGGGGACACAAGAGAGCTCAGTCATTTATCCAGCCCTGCAAAGCCCATTGTTTCTCTACACCAAGAGAACTTCTCAGAGTTCACATATTTGTCAATGCATCTGCAATATTCTTCAAAGTGTCCACCTTTACCAACAACACCTTTTTGTCTTCTATCATATCCCTCACAAAGTGATACTGAACATCAATGTGCTTTGTCCTGAATGATATGCAGGGTTCTTTTCCAAGAAAATTGCACTTGGCTGTCACAGTTTACCTTATAGCTCTTTTGTATAACCCCATATTTGAAACACAATCTCTGCAACCAAATGCTATCCTGCTTGCATGAGTGGCAACCATGTATTCTGCCCCTGTAGTGATAATGCCACTATAGATTGTTTCTTACTCATCCAACTAACTACACCTTCAAATAGGTTAAAACATACCCACTTGTAGATCTTCTCAGGATCTAGATCTCAAGCCTAGTCCGCATCAACAAACCATGAATATCCAACACTCTGTCCAATCCTATCTTCCTTGTAGCACAAACCAATAACACTATGCACGCAAATACCTGAAACCACTTCACTACTGTCCAGTGCTCCTTCCCTGGTTTTGACATAAACCTACTCAATACTCCCACTACATGTGCAATGTCTGGTCTAGTACAGACCATCACATACATCAGGCTACCACCTGCACTTGCATATGGAACATGAGAAATATCCTCTTCCTCTTCTTGTGTCTTGGGACACTGTTCAACAGATAACTTTACACCTACAGGAATAGGAACCTTCACCAGTTTACTATCCTACATATTAAACCTCTGTAATATTGTCTCAACATACTTCTTATAGTTTAACCAGAGCTTCCTCTTTGCCCGATCTCTTTTAATTTCCATGCCCAAAATATAGTTTGCAGCACTAAGATGTTTCATGTCGAATTTGGAGGAAAATCAGGTCTTCAAATCCTGGATAATTTCTTTGTCATTTCCAATCAGCAACATATCATCCACATACAAGACCAGATAAATAACATGGTCACCAATTAATTTAAAATACACACAGTGATCTACTTTGCTTCTGGTGAAGCCAAGTCCCCATATAAAAGTATCAAATTTCTGATACCACATCCTTGGTGATTGTTTTAACCCATATAGATACTTCTTTAACTTGTATACCAGTTCTTTCTTACCCTTCACTGCAAAGCCTTTAGGTTGCTTCATGTAGATCTCCTCTTCCAAATCCCTGTGAAGAAATTTTGTCTTCACATCCATCTGTTCTACCTCAAAATCAAAAGCAACAACAACAGATAAAAGTAATCTAATAGAAGCTACCTTGGTAGCAGGAGAAAAGTTATCACCAAAATCAATTCTCGACACCTGGGAATAACATTTTGCTGCCAATGAAGCTTTGTATTTCTCCACCTTTCCTTTTGCATTTATCTTCTTCTTGAACACCCATTTGCTACCAATGGATTTCCTTCTAGCCGACATCTCCACCAGATCCCAAGCCTCATTTTTGTGCAAAGATGCCATTTCATCAACCATGACCTCTTTCCAGAGTTTTCCATCCTCAGAATCTACTGCTTCCTTCATAGTTCTAGGATCATCATCAGTAATAGATAAAGAAAAATTTGAACAGAAAGTAGATGGACTATACCTTTCTAGCTGCCTTCTTTCTCGAACTGATCTTCTCACACCTGGAGTTTGTGACTCTTCATCTTCTAATTCCTCCTCTGCTGTAGAGTTTGATTCTTCCTCCTTTAGCTCAAACTCTATCTTCTTAGGTTTCTTTGGTTAGACTTCATGTTTAATAACATATTTCACCTCTCTGAACACCACATCTCAACTATATACAACCTTTCTTGTTACTGGGTTCCAAAGCTTATAACCCTTTAAACCATCCTTATACCCAATAAAGATGCACTTTTTAGATTTACTATCCAACTTGGTTCATTTCTCCTCTGGAACATGTACATATGCATCACATCCAAACACCCTCAGATGTGAAAGAGAGGGATTCTTACCAGTCCATACCTCTTGTGGAGTCTTATCCTCCAACACTGATGAGGTGATTTGTTGACTAGGTAACATGTTGTCTCCAACGCCTCTGCCCAAAATTCCTATCCTAACCTAGCACCACTGAGCATGCTTCTTGCCCTTTCCATCAACGTCTTGTTCATTTTTTTGCAACTCCATTTTTTTGAGGTGTATATGGAGTAGTCTTCTACTGTGATATACCACACTTCTTACAGAATTCTTCAAATTCCTTATGGGAAAAATCTCCACCATTATCTGTCTTCAACCCCTTTATCTTCTTCTCTGTCTGGTTTTCAACCAGAGCCTTAAATTCTTTAAACCTATCAAAGACTTCATATTTCTTCTTAAGGAAATATATCCATGTATTCCTTGAGAAGTAATCTATAAATGATACATATTACATAGACTTACCTAGTGATGGAACCTTCACAGGTCCAAACACATCACTCTGTACAAGCTCTAAAATCCGTTTCGCCCTCTCACCACCAGAGGGGAAACTCACCCGATTTTGCTTCCCATATACACAATTTTTATAGAAATCAAAATCCAGAGAGCTATTACTCATACCTTCTACCATACCTTTACCATGAAGTATTCGAAGGCCCTTCTCTCCAATATTCCCAAGCCTTTGATGCCACAACATGGTCTTCTCTCCAGAGACCACTAGATTTTATGCTCCACTTTCAGGAACCACAGAACTATTGCACCCATCAAAAACAATGCTACCTTGCAGCTTGTACAGAGTTCTAGTCTAAACTCCTCGTATCAATACCAATGCTCCTCGAACCATCTTGCAGGTATCCTTCTCGAACACTATTTTTAAACCTACATCATCGAGCTTGCTTATAGAAGTCAGATTTCTGGCTAATGCAAGAATATGTAGAACACTCGAAAGTGTTCTAACCCTTCCACCTTACAACTTCAACTTTACCTTTCCACGACCAACGATTCTAGCCTTCCTATCATCCCCTAAGAAGACATCACCACCATCATATTTGTCATACTTGCAGAACCACTCTCTATGTGGAGTGAAGTGAAAGGATGCACCTGAGTCAATCAACCATTCCTCATGATCTACATGTGTACTTGAAGAAGCTAAGTACACATCCCCACCTTCATTTGAGGTGGTTTTTACCCCTGTAGAAGAAGCATCATCAGATCCCTTTACTTTGTCAGGAGATCTAGATTTACAGTCCTTTTTGTAGTGCCCTTCCTTTCCGCATTTCCAACATACCACCTTTACAGGTTTTTTTAGAGATTTAGATCTCCCTCTAGATTTAGATCTCCCACTCGATGAATTATTTTTGTTTCTGTTCTAGGACCATCCTTGTACATACAAGGCATCACCATTCTGGCTCTCCATATTTATCTGTCTCATCTCCTCTATCAGCAAGGATGAGACTATTTCATCAAACTGCAAGGCAATTGCATTGCTACCTATTACGATAACAGACTATCCTATGAATCTGGTAGAGAACACAACAAACTGATGCACTTATTTTCATTTGAAATTTTAATATCAATAGATAATAACTAAATTACCACTGTATTGAATGCGTTCAGATGCTCTGTTACTGAGTCTCCATATTTCATCCTCAGGTTATACAACTTTTTCCGTAGGAACAATTTATTCACCAGAGACTTAGATTGGTGCAAAGTCCCTAACTTGTCCCACAAAGCCTTCACCATAGCTTCCCCTGATACATTCAAAAATACTGAATCTGAGACACATAATAGTATTTTTCCTTCTGATCCAACTTCTTCCATTCTTCATTGGAAACTCGTGTTGGTTTAATACCTGGATCTACTGCAATCCACTGATCTTTATCCACCAATAGATCCTCCATCTTGAGTTTCCATAACTCAAAACTCTAACCACTAAATTTATTGATATCTATCTTTCCACTGCTTGCCATCTTCTTTCACCACTAGAATTGATCCTGTAGATCTCCCACTGAACAAGGTCTACCATAGGCCCGAGAGAAACCCCTCAGCAACAAAGGTGTCCCATCGAAGCCAAAACAACTTTGATACCAAATGTAGGTTTTAACCCCGTATAGAAATTACCTGCATACAAATTCTCAAACATAGAAAATAAACAATGCGAGAGCATAACATATAAAACACATATACATAGAGATTTCCCCTCGATCGCAAAACTGGGACTACCAACTTGATTTTTCATTATATTCCTTTCAATGTTACAATACATATTTATACATGCTAAAGCATCCAATACCATGCATCGAAAACCATCGCATCCAAAACCATGGACCGAAAACCATAGGTAGGTCCACCCAACCTAATATAGGTTAGTCGTGGAAAGAATATAACACAACCCAACAAATCTCTACACATATTCACAGACAGATAATTTAAATCTATTATATTTATTACACTAGACTATAAATCCACATGACATTGCAGGGATTTTCAAGGGCACTCGACTTCTTGTATTTTTGTGAGAGTCACAAAAATATATGGGGATGGCCAAGGAAGTCAGAAAAGATAGGTGTAACTTAACAACATTATGAACTAATGCTCCAACAATATTTTGCATTTTTGTTGCAATTTACCTTAACACATGCACAAACCCATCGAAACTTGGATCTGATATGAAACCCGAAGGTTGTGAAGCTAGAGGTTGCATATACAAAATTTCAATATGTAATACATCAGCATTTATGTGACCTAGAGAATTTTTTTTATAAGTCTAACACCCACGAGAATGGTTTAACTTCTTATAAGGAGTGGTTTAATAGTCTACCCACTTACAATTATTATAAGGAGTGGTTTAATAGTCTACCCACTTACACTCAATCATGAGTGTGAACTGAGTACCTTAATAGTGTATCCATTCACAAGGAGTGCATTCATAGTGTACTTGTGTATTAACAATGTACTCATTCACTTTGAATCCATGGGCGTGATCTTCATGCCTTAACACTTTTCAATTGCTTGATTAACGTGTACCTAGTATTATAAATCAATATTTATCCATTTCATCTCAAAAGCTAGCATACCTAACAATTATGCTACTGGTGCATCAAGATAGTGGTTTGAAGTGGGTTTGAGTCTCTTTTTCAGTCAATAATAGGCTCATTAGTCATCCAAACTATGTCAATAAGGTTTGGGAATCTCATCAACTAATCATTTAATATTCTTCCAATGATTATGTGATAAAATCTGTATATATTGATGGATGCTTGGTTCAAGTCTCTAGACTTGATGTCAAGACATTGTTGTCTTTGAATTCCTTTGTTTCAATGTCCTTAGTTACTGTTGCTTGGATGAATATACACAAGAAACGGATGTCAAAATGCCTCATGTGAACTTACATTTCCTCTATTTGGAACCTCTAGCTCTGACACTCAATAAATTTAATTTTCTTTCTTTTGGAGGTATAAGATTTCTTCTCTGACTACATCCTAGAATCCATCAATGGTAACAATCTAGTGTTGATAGTAGTGTTCTACCATAATGATATCCTCTCTTTGGGAGGCATAATATTTCTACTATGCTTATATCCCAAGATCCATCCATGGTAATAATCCAGTCTTGATACTAGTGTTCTACCACAATGATAGCCTCAGGTTAGCATATGATGATTGATTAGATAATTTATGGGTGTATTTGGGATATAAATATTCATGATATAGGACTGGCATAGAGCATACTTTCACATAATGCTCTACAATTATTATAACCTTTTTGAATAACCTTTTAATGAATATGATCAGAAAATTTTTCTTTGGAGGCATCTACATTACAGAGCTTGCAAGATGAATAAGGTACATGTTGGCTTAAGGGGGCCTAACTGAGGTTTAGATTTATTTGCACCAACCAACAAAAGCTTGGCTGCTGGCCCTTTGGGAAACAACTTGCATAGCATAGGCTACAGTCTCATTCGAAGTAGTATTGGAGGATGCTAGAACCAGGTTTTTGCATCTAGAGACCATGTGATATGTATTCCTACTCCCTTGCAGCTTAGATCTGCCTTCACGCAAACCTATACCTTCCTAAGGTATACTACTGCAACTATATTCAGCTAACCACCAGGTCTTCGCGAAGGGATATGATCGTGATTATTAGACCTAAAAGAGACAGATTCACAACTCTCGCTCAGTTAATAACAACCCTGGATCTTCCTTTGCACAGATCTACCCCTCCGACTAGTTATCATAATAGATCTAGTTACTATCTTCGCAAAAATAGTTCATTACCCACTTTATGCACAGAAATTAATGATTCAACATATTAATGCAAAGAATACACTTTATTTCATAGAAAGAAAATCTTTTAGCTTCAATGTATAAACTTAAATAGAAATAAGAACAAGGCACAGATGCAATAGATTCGGTCCAAAACAATCTTTATTAGATTTAGCATTCAATTTACAGACTCTTCCACCCTGCGCACCCAGCTGCAGGGGACTGCACACTCAGTCGTAGACTTGCCAAGGTCTCTACACAATCAGCTGCAGGAGCCTTCCCCTTTTGCCTAAGTATAGCAAAACATGGCTTTCCTACCTTATCACTTCCCAATACACTTGTTCTTCTTCAAAAGTTATTATTCTCTACTCGATATGACTCAAATATTTATAACCTTTCTATTACAATACCATACCCCATGGCCCATGGGTGAGTCTCAAAACTGACCTATCACTTACCCATACAAGGGGCTAGAGCCCCTTTGATTTTTACTTAGTTGTGCTCTCTGCTTCCACATTTTGTGGAGTCTTTACATTCTTTACAAAATTTTAACCAACAACTGATTAAAATAAGCAAAATTGACCCTAGGGACCCTATCCCAAAGGCCCCCAACACAAATATAGTGACTCACCGTCAAGTCACTCAACTAACCATAGCCCCACAATCTCCTGCACATTAGTTTTTGTGACTAAGTATGGCAACTTGTGCTAGATCTGCTTAGGGTCTCTCCTTGCCCTGATAGAGACATTATGAAAGTCAGCCTTAAACTCTACGAAGGCTTGTAACTGCCTGAACAAGGTTGGAGACAACCTTCGTTGCTAATTGATTACTGTGCCCAGGTCCATTTTTACCAAGATCCAAAATACTTTTCATTCCATGATCCTCACCGGATCCTTCATCGCCCACAGTGAAGTGAACTTTGCTGCCTCTAGTAAATCTTCTTCTTGTGGAGGAAACTGACTATCCTCTGGCAATCACCATGCTACTAATAAAATTAGAAATAGCATCCAAGCAAAGTGAAATGCCTTATTTTCCTCTTGTGCTTCATGGTAGTTTGATAGGAATTCTTTACATATGTATTGTGCACTATTGTACTACACTCCCTTCGTGCATTGTGCAGCTAATGAAACTACTAGAGTCGGAACTTCGTTCATGCGACATTTCCTGATTATCTTCCTTGCTAGAATTTGGGCAGAATACTTCAATGCCTGGTCTTCAATTGAGTGGATAGAATATCCACGTGACTATTTTATCAGCTCGAACTTGGTCTTCATTTTATCTGCCAACTCCTTTTCTTTTCTTTTTCCTGCAAACTCCTTGGTGGGGTCAACCCCTTTATACGACAGTTTCATAATTGTATGAATTATCATATTGGTTATAGGGATGGGTTCACTAATACATAAGCACTCATCATGCAAAAGAGTGAGCAGCTGGCACACACAGACAATGTTGATAATCGACCGATGGAAGTGTGGTATGCAAAGCATATGCAGTAATCTGGCTTGCTCGATGCCTTTGACCCATTTCATGGGTTCCAGCCTTGTGACCCCAGTTGCTTCATAATAAATATGTCATATATTTGGTAGCTACATGAGGGAATTTCTTATGGTCTACGAGATCCAAATCCTCCATTCTCAATCGCGAGATGTGCGTTAAGAGCCTGCCTTCAAAAACTACCTCCTCGGGCAACAACAGTGTAGAGATAGTAAATTTTCTCGAATTCAGGTCCTTTGTTACCTTGGATTTCCCTTTCTGAGGAGGGATATATGCTAGGAGCCTAGTGAGAGGCTTACCCTCCTCAGCATCTAACTCCTCAACTCCATTGGAGAGTTCCTCTGCCTCCAATTCTACTAGTTCTTCTGGTTGCTTTGCCTTATCCTTCTTCTCTTTCTCCCGAATCTCCAGCTTTTTCCTTGGTGAATGCCTCACCACTACAGGCCTCTTTTACTTCTCTTTAGCAGCTGATTGATTTGGCCTGGGAAACCTCAACGATGTAGGCACAATGGACATCACTTCCATGGACATGACTTCAGGGCCTTCTTCTTGAGAGACAATGGCTTCACAACTGACTGGAGCAGACAATTGTGTGAGAATAATTCACTGGTTAATTTCAGGTAGCTTTGCGAATGTCAAACTGGAAACTAAGTCCTCCCAAAACTTTCAATTCATAAAGCTAGAAAAAAGGGGTTATACACAATCGAGCGAATGTAAAGTGTTCTTCAACGGACCAACATGCTTGATTTATAGGTGATTTTGAATTAAAATCTGACCGTTCCCTCAATTTTCTAATCATAAATGCATGTTTAGCAATAGATCCATAAATGTGTTTGCCATAAATGTCCCCTACCCACTCCTCCTAACGAAATTTTTGCTATATAATCATGAACAATGACTTCAACGACTATTTTTGACACAACTGCATGGCACCATCCTCCATGGTGCAGCACTCCAAGCATAGCTTCACCTGTTGCACCTCTTTCCTCCATCACGCAACCACCTTACTATATTTTTCTCCTCTTCTGGCAATGTAGTTTATAGTCTCATGCTATGTTGAAACTGCCTGGAGTGCTAAGACTATTCTGCTACCATGTAGTCATTGCGCATGGCTAGGATCCCCTATATACAACTTTAGCCTACTTCCATTCACTTTCCTAAGGAATAGCTCCCCATCTAGCTTTAGGAGCTGAACTGTGCCACCATTCATGATTTCCTTAATAAATATGGCCCTAACTAGTGCGTTTGAAATTTCCTCGGAAACTTCATGAATTTGTTGTCATATAGTAGCACTAAATCATCCACCTTGAAAGTGCATAAATTAATATGCCTATCATGCCATGCTTTTTCTTGCTCCTCTTGTACTTGCTGGTGAAATCCAAAAAGAAATCGATCCTCTTCTAACTCCAACACTTTCGTGAGCCGTTCCTCTAAGTTCTCACAATCCACCATCTTTGTGAAAGCTGCAATATGTAGACTTGGAACAATATATGTCATAGGCATCACGCTTCAATCCCATAGACCAACCTAAATGGTGTTTCGCCTGTGAACTTCTTGTAAGTTGTTCTATATGGCCGTATAACTGTGGGTAGGCGCACATCCCAATCATTCCTCTGCATGTTACAGACTTTTATCTATGTGTTCTCCAAGATTTTGTTAAATACTTCCACCGTTCCATTCGCCTGTGTGTGATAGGGAATGCTCTTTCGGTGCTATACCTAGAATTATTCAAGCATCACACTGATCATTTCATTCAAGAATTGTGTACCCCTATCACTCATCAAAACCTTAGGGAAACCAAACCATGTTAAGACATATTCAGATAAAATCTTCACAATGGTGGCAGTTGTACAATCCTTCATTGGATGCGCTTTCGCCCATCTGGTTAAATATTATGTTGCAGTAATAATATACTGTGTGCCCATCTTCTTTCCCAGTGGTTGTATTAGACATATGAAATCAATGGTCCACCTATCAAATACCTGCAATGAAACCTGAGGATTTAAAGGTAATTCATCTCTTTGTGAAGGCTTTCCCATCCTTTGGCAAGCATCACACACCTTGCAGTATGCCTTAGAATCCATATGTAATGTCGGCCACCATAGCCCAACATGCAAAATCTTCTGCACGGTCACTTTTCCTATGTAGTGTCCTCATGTCACTCCTCCATGTGCTTCTGCGAGGATACTAGCATGTTCAAATTCTGGAACATACCTTCGCAGTATTTCATTTGTTCCCATCTTATACAAGTGTCATGAAATCACTGCAAAATTTTCAGTGAGGACTGCTAATTCCTTCTTCTACTGAGTGGAATATCCATCTGGAGTTGTACCCGTGGTTAAAAATTGAATGATATCAGCAAAATGGTCATCTGCAAGCATCGAAAAGAGTTTTGCATCCGACAGTCCTCCCTCCAAACTATTTGGTTCTTCACCTGTTTCAATCCATGACAGGTGGTTGGGTCTTGCATTCAACCTTTCAAGCTTCACAATCACTTCAAATTCATATTATTGAAACATAAATAACCATCGGTAGATTCCCCCCTCCCCAAAATAGACTTATTGACTAGGTACTTTAACACCGAGTGATCTGTATACATTTTAAAATGTTCGCGTAACAAATAATGATGAAATCTTTGCAGTGCGTAGACCATCGCTAGCCCTTCACACTCTGTAGTGGAATAATTCTTCTTAGCCTTTGATAACTTTCTTCTCACGGAGGCTATTAGATGATCAATATCTCCTTCTACTTCCTGTGTTAATACTGCACTGAGCGCAATACAAGAAGCGTCTACATACACACGGAATTCTTTCTTCCAGTCTAGAAACACCAAAATGGGCATAGTCACCATATTTTCCTTTAGCACATCTAGATTGTGCTAACATTCATCATCCCAATAGAACATCACATATTTCTTCAATAATTTCTCCATCGGCGCAGTTATTTGAGCATACAACTTGATAAACTTTCTATAATACCCAGTGTGCCCCAAGTTCACATGTAGCTGTTCTACATTCCTGTGAGCTTCCAAATTCACAATCACAGTGATATTCGAAGTGTCTACCATCATTCCTTCCTTACATACAACATGGCCGAGCAAAATTCCAAAGGGTACACAGAATATGCACTTCTTCAAATTCAACGCGATCTAATACCTTCAGCATGTATCCAGCATAAGGGGCAGACTTGCAACATGGCACTTCACCAACCCAAACATAGTCCAATAATTAAAATAAACCTCCAAATATCTATGAATAAACTCCTTGAATGGTGCAATTTCTACCCAGGAGAATATTGCAGGCACATTCTTTAATCCGAATGACATTAGTGTATATTGAAAGCAACCCCACTCTGTCGCAAAGGTTGTCTTTCTTCAAACTTCCAGTGTGATCTTTATTTTATGGTATCCTGAGAACCCATCAGTAAATGAATAAGCCTCCTGTTCACCAACATTCTCTAATACTTCATTTGTAAATGGTGTCAGAAACAGATCGTGCACACATGCATCATTCAACTTTCTTAGATCTATGCATTTCCTGATTTCACCTTTCTATTTTTTCTCTTGGACAACCATTGGGCTCACCCAATCACATTCCTCTACTGGTTCAATAACATCAGCATCCAACATCTGATCAAGCTCTTCATGCACCTTTTCTTTATACTTTGGATTTAGTCGATAAGGTCTCTTCTTAGTGCGCTTTGCATTCAGTTTCAACATAATATTCATAACAACCAAATCTCCAACAATCTAGTTCAGAACTGCAAACTTGGTTTGAAATAGGTGCTAATATTCGTGCAGCAGTTCAGCCAATTTATTGACTATATATTAATCCCAATAGTCTCCTATCTTCGCAAACTTAGGCATTGCTTCAGATCCAATATTTACTTGTTTAGTTTTCAATGATGTCGATATATCTAGATTTTCTACTTTTGGTCCCTCCACTTCACGTTGTCCTTCTGCCTCTCGAATTTTAATATTTTTAGGATCATCTTATTCCTCTTTATTAGTCACATTGTAACATTCTAGCACATGGCACAACTATGTACTCCAATCCGGCGGAGCCCATTCGATCAGTTCTTTAGGAATTTTGAATATATATGCTTTTATCTCCTATAACACTTCATCAATGCATTCAAACCCATCCTCCAAGCTGAAATTCAATAATAAATTCTCTCTTAAGATATCCCATTCATCTATCCCATGGCAAACCTCTCTTTCCAAACACTAGCTCATTGGAATTGTATACAAGGTATGATAGAAAATGTGCACCCATTCTGGTTGTGGCTCTATTCTCTAGGCCTCAATTCATCATTCTAAGCGATCGTGTGGATCGTCCTTCCCACTGTACTTTTCTGTCATTCAGGTATTAGCATACCCAAACCTTAATCTCATCATGCTTCTATATTCCTTCTATCCAACAAAGTTCTTCTTGTGTGTGCCGCACCAACAAGCAGGCATAGCTCGCAATGCCAACTCCAATTCTTGGAAGCGATGTTCTTCAAGTACTTCCCTTTCACATTCACCTAAAAGCAGATCCACATTAGTCAAACCATCATAACATGGAAGCTTCCTTACCTCAGTTAGGACACACTACAGTAATTTGTTCATCATATTGCAATGCAGTGTAGATACTTCATGCAACCGATTCTTCCAGTGTTCAAGCTCTT
This sequence comes from Pinus taeda, assembly GCA_000404065.3. Taxonomy (NCBI): domain Eukaryota; kingdom Viridiplantae; phylum Streptophyta; class Pinopsida; order Pinales; family Pinaceae; genus Pinus; species Pinus taeda. The sequence goes on from APFE031182853.1 coordinate 27,574, forward strand.
TGTCTGATTCTGAGGTGCAGGAATTATCCATGTCCCATGCAATTTGACCATCAGTCAGGGGATTGATCCAATCTTCATTTCATGCTATGATCTTGTATATCTAATCTATATCATCATCATCTTCCACAAAGTTGCGAATAGGTTTAGTATAGTGCATGCCCTCAACAGGGTCTAGTGGTACTATGACCCTTAGCGACTTCCTTTAAAATGTCAGTTTCCACTTCTTCAAGTTGATTACAATTTCCATATCAAAATCCCTATCAATCCCTAGTAGTGCAAGGTACGTGTTGCTATCATCCACTATTTCAATGACCTCAAAGTCAGCTAGCATGCTTGCGCCCTCAATGTCTATTGTTATGCCATATACGCGCCCCATCAGAATAATCTTCTGGTGATTTTCCATGTGCAACTGAATAGAACACCACTGTAGTGTAGGTATCCCCATCCTTTCCCACATTTTCTTGGGAAGTACATTCACATCAAAACCCAGATCCAGGATGACTTGCTCCATTTCATATTTGCCTATCTGTGTAGGTAGCCTCATCTTGTGTTGGGTAGCGGAGGTCCCGCATAACGAGTTTTGGGGCAGAAATCCCAAAAAGAAGGCTTAAATTATTGTAAAAACTTCGAGGTATGCAGAGCGTGAATTATAGTAGGTTTGAGTCAAAGGGTAATTCGCTCGAAAATAATGTAAAAAAATATAAATAGAGTCGGCCCACGCAAGGATCGTGGGCCAAGGAAGGGTATAAATGGAGCAGGGCTCTATGAGAGAAATGTAGTGCTTTTGGGGGGTATAAAATGTAATCGGTTCGTGAAGAATATAATTGGAAAGCATCTGTAAGTCCTAGTCGAGGGACTGGGGTAGTAGGTAGAGGCTCTATAGCTATGTGTGCAGAGGCTTGGAAAGTCCACAGCTGTGTGCGTGAACCCCTGTAGCTGAGTGCATAGGGCAGATCTGGATGTATTAAGGACAAAGTGGAAATAAAGATAAGTTTCTTCTAGAATTCTATGTTTCATCTGAACTTTCATAATATCTGTTTAATCCTACCTGCTTATGGATGGAATGAAAATAAATCTGGGTTTACTTTAATACATGAATCAATTGTGTTGTTTAAATGTTTGCTCAAAGACCTTGGTAATTGATAACTACATCATCTAATAGAATAGCACACTAATAAGAAAGATATACTCAAGCTGGATCTGTGTGAATACCGAGCAGCGCGAAGCTATAAACTAGTGTGCAAAACCTCTAGACCATAGAAAGACATCCCTAGGGTGCGGAAACCTTGTTCCAGAACCCTCCCCTACTACCTCAGGTGAGACCTCAGTCCATGCATAGCGGGTTGTTGCCGAAAGGGCTAGTAGCTGCGGCATTTGTTTGGCTAAATAACTCTTCCAAACCTGGGTCAGGCCCATATAAGCCAAAAAATGGTTTCATTGCCAAGACCGGGATCTGCATAAGGGGTGTCTGGTGTGAAGCACAGGGCCTCGATCGAAAAGAATGTTGAAAAACCAAGAGAATCAAGAATGGGAGTAGAATAAGGGTAACTATGGTGAACATGATTCAATTATCAGTGTTCAAAGGAGTAGGAGGCGACGACCCAAAACAATTTTGGTTTGTGCTAACGTCAGTATGGAATGCACAGTAGGTCGTAGATGATAATTTCAAGAAAGCCATCTTAGTCAACGCACCATAGGATCGAGCGCTAACATGGTACATGAAGTATTCAAGCATCAACCCAACGACGGGGATAGTGGACATCCATATTGAATTAACAAAGGAGTTTAGCTGGCCTAAGTCAGAAGCACAGTCGGTTGTTGGATTCAAAGAGATCACAATGATGCCTAGTGAGACTCCATGGGATTTGGATCAAAGGTTGAAAAGCACCATTCGCAAGGCCAACATGACCTTGACAGATGCACAACACTGCGCTTGGTTCATCGCATCACTAACGCCATATCTGAAGTCGACCTTGTCACAACAAAAGATCTCAACTCAAGTAGAAGGGTTGGAGGCAGCAATGCGGCTGCACGAAGCCCCGGTACAGGACCCAGGGTTGGGAGTTCATCAAATCCAAGTGTAGGTCCAAAATTTTTGTTTGGAAATATAGAAGTTAATACAAGAATAAACACCACGCCCAGAAGTCAGGGAGGAAGTATGGTGTATAAAGTGCAAGGGCTAGGGACACGATAAAGATCACTGTTTGGTCTCGGTTAATTTTGTGGTAACAAGGGGACTAACACCATTGCGACCAGAGGTACATGCAATGCCAAGCATGATTGCCCCGCTCTGGTGCGCAATCTGTCAAGTAGGAGGGAAGAACAACACTGAAAACTGTCATCTGTTGCCCAAATACAACCAGACCCCCGAAAAGCTCTTTTGCAAATTTTGTAGATTGGTGGGTCACGAAGAAAGAGATTATCATAGCTATCGAATGTTGATGGACCAGGCACTTTCCTAAAGAATGCAGAATGAGGTGCGAGTTCAGGATCCATCCGCGATGTTTGTCATGGTGAGTTCTTGGGACGCGATCAAGGATGGGGCAGAATGGGACCAGGAAGGGGTTGCAGATAGCTAATCTATTACAACTGTGGAGGACCAAGAAATTATGCGCAGGATTGTACCAATCCAACTCGAGTATCATGTCCTTATTGTGAGCAATTCGATCATGAGCTACTAGATTTCCCCATGTTGATATCACAGATTCGCAAAAAAAAGGTAGCACCTCCTATAACAATGCAAAACATGTAGATGATGAGATCCGAACCACGCGACAACGAACCCATGGTAAACATGGTAGTGCGAAGCAATGTAGCCACATGAAAGGTCAATGGGAAAACCAATATGGAAGCTAGGAAAAGCTTCACGGCCGTCTCTACCTGAGGTAGTAGGGATTGGCCTGAGCCGGATAGGGATCCCTTGATGTTGGCTACCTTCTTAGGCACATGCATAAAACTGCTTCACGACAACAGGGCAGTTTGGGGGTTACAAGAAGTGATGGATAGGTGCGCAAGGTGGGGTGAACCTCACGTAGTCCGGAAAGTTGGAAGACACGCATTGCAGACGGGTCGGGAAATGTAGTTAATGGCGCAGATTAGCGACTATGAGATGGATCAGGTCATTCTAGACCTAGGTTCGGATGCAAACATATTACCTAACTAGACTTGGGAGTGCATGGGTAAGCCTACAGTATAATGGCCTCCTATCCAATTGTGGATGGCCAATCAGCAAGAGATCTTGCCCATGGGAAGGCTGCAAGGAATCATAGTAGATATTGATGGCGCAAGTACCTAGATGAACTTTGAAGTATTGAAATCATGGACGAAAATAGCCCATACCCTGTGTTGCTAGGGGTCAACTGGGCTACTGACATGAATTGGCTTATTGACCTCAAACAAAGGAAGATGATATTTGAGAAGAAGTTGCTCTGACTAGTCATTCCACTAGGTCCAACAGAAGGACCATGCTACACAAAACCTGTGCACAATGATGAAAGGGACGATGCGTTGGATTATATCTACAAGATTTCCGCACATGGGCCAAAGTAAGAGAGGAGACCCTTGTGGGGCTATGCCAGCTCATGCACCGGTCATTTAGATGAAGAAGACAAGCAATGGTGAAGAAGGGTGAATGAGGTAACCACACTACACTGTAATATGATGACAAAATCCTTGTATTGAGTTAAAGCTTAGACACGCAAACTACCAATGTATGATGGACTGAAAGAAGTGGCTGAATTCTTGGTTGAATTCAAAAGCACGGTACCAGAGTACCAATGGTTTGATGCGCTAAAATGGGCGTTACGCATGACACTGGTGCAATGGTGGGGTACCCATGAAGGAACCTTTGAAGATTGGTGAAGTTGTAGGTGCATGATGCAAATAAGATTTGAGAAGCTAGCACTATGAATAATGGAGAAATATAATGGACAAGAGAATCTATGCATACACTTGAGCAAATGGACCAAAGCTTATGGTATGGAGCCTCAACCAGAATGGGTAAACTTATTTTATCATACCTTGGATGTCATTCCAAGGAACTGGTATACGGAAACAGAGCTCCGACATGGCACCGACGAGTGGGATATCCTACGCGAAGGGTTTCTGTCGACATTTCTCTTTGAAGATCAATGGATGGATACCATGGACAATGCATTACAGTTAGTAAAAACTACCATCTTCATAACACCGCCGGAACTAGAAGAATTCGTGCCGTCAGACTAGCCGTGACATTTGAGCCAGGCCTTAGAATGTTACAATGTACAAGTAGAAGATGATGAGGATGACCCACGTAACATCAATATACCAGAATCCGAAGGTAGTTGTGAGGTGCATGGCCCCAAGATAGAAGATCTAGACATCACAACGCCATTGAAAACAAAGTAGGTAAATATCGGAATAGAGGAAGAGCCGAAGTATGCTACGCTTGGGAACTACTGGGAGGATGCCACGGTGGAAAATATCGTCGAGTTGCTCCACGAATACCGAGATTTATTCCCTACAAAAATTACGGAGTTGAAAGGGATTATAGGAGACTTAGGGATGATGAAAAAAACTTTGAAGCCAAATGCAAAGCCAGTGAAACAATGACCCTACCGACTGAATCCAAAATACAAAGCAAAGGTCCGTGAAGAATTGGACAAAATGTTGGCAGCAAGAATTATTGAACTAGTTGAGGAGTCCGATTGGGTAAGTCCTATGGTCGTGCAGGAGAAGAAACCAAAGGGTGAGATCTGCATCTACGTAGATCTGTAGAAACTCAATGATGCTTGTGTTAGCGATCCATTTCCAACACCCTTTACTAATGAGGTACTAGAAAATGTGGGCGGACAGGAAGCCTACTCCTTCACAGAGGGATTCTCTGGGTACCATCAGATCAAAATCGCACCAGAGGATTGAAGCAAGACAATGTTTGCTTCCGAATGGGGTTGTTTTTAGTATACAGTAATGCCCTTTGGGATGAAGAATGTGTCGATGATATTTTCCCATATTGTGGTAGCTATGCCCAAAGAATTTATCCACAAGTTCTTAGAAGTATACCTAGATGACTAGACCGTATTTGGCTTGGTTAAAAAACATGTCGCGAGTTTACGATTGATGCTGGATACCTGCCACCAGCACCAAATTGCGCTCAATCTAAAGAAGTGTACTTTCCTCGTCCCTTTCAGGAACTTGCTAGGCCATGTGGTTTGTAAGCAAGGATTGATGGTGGATCTGGCAAAACTCATTGTCATACTAAATTTGCAAGCACCACGAAGTGTAAAGAAGTTACGTGCTACATTGGGACACACAGGCTACTACCAGAAGTTTATAAAATACTATGCCTAGATCACGGCTCTAATGGAACATTTACTGAAGAACGATGCTACGTATTGCTAGAACAAGGAATGTAACAAAAACCTAGAAACACTTAAGGAAAATATGGCATCTACCCTTATCTTGGTCTTTCCAAAGTGGGACATTGAATTTCATGTACATGTTAACGTGTCGTGTATCACATTAGGTGCGGTACTCACTCAAGAAGGCACAAAAGGAATTGATCACCCGATTGCATTCGCAAGTCACAAGTTATCCAAAGTAGAAGAGAATTACTCTACTACTGAGTAAGAGGGATTAGCGATGGTATACATGCTCTAACATTTCTATCACTATCTGCTCAGTGGACATTTTAAGATGTATATTGATCACTCTGCGCTCAAATACCTAGTGAATAAGCCTGTGTTGGGGGAAGCATTTGTCGATGGTTGTTAGTGTTTCAAGAATATGGCTTTGAGGTTTTTGTAAAGCCGGGATGTCTGAATGTAGGTCCGGATCACCTATCTTGAATTGAGACTGGTGAAGAACCAACAAATCTAGAGGAGGGACTCTTGAACACCCAGTTATACGCCGTGCGCGTTGCAGATGGCCACTTTGAAGATATTATGCACTTTTTAACTATGGGCACTATGTCGCAGGGGTATTCTATCCAACAAAAGAAAGAATTAGTGATACGCGGAATAGATTTTACCGTAATTGCAGGCCACCTCTACAAGATGGGCAACGACAAAATATTGCATCCATATGTACCGAAGTTTGAGCATGGACAGATCCTGGCTAAAGCACATGGAGGTGTTGCTGGCAGACATTATGCGAGCTGCGCCACAGCCCAGAAGATCTTTGCATTGGATTATGGTGGCCTACTCTACATCAAGATTCAAAAGCATATTTTCGGGCCTGCGATGTATGTCAATGAATGGGAAAAACGTCGTGAAGGGATGAAATGCCACTTCGGTGACAGATAACGCTACATCCATTTGAGAAATGGACGATTGACTTCGTCGAGCCTATTGAACCACGAGGGAAGACTGGCACGCGTTATATCATCACTGCAATCAAATATTTGACGCAAAGGGCCGAGGCACAACCAATTAAGGATTGCACGGCTACGATAGCAGTAAAATTTTTGTTTGAGAACATCCTGACTAGGTTTGGCTGCCCCAAAATTCTCATGATTGATAGGGGAACACATTTTCTGAATGAAACAATCAACTTACTCATGGAGGAATTTTAGATATATCACCAACAAAGTATGCGCTACCATCCACAAGCAAATGGGACTATCGAGGCATTCAAAAAAAATTTGGAGACCGCATTGACTAAGGTCTGTAATGTGCGACGCAATGACTAGGACTTGCACATCCCTGTTGTGCTATGGGCATATCGAACAACGTGCGAGAAGTTGACAAGCCAGACACTGTTTCGTTTGGTCTATGGCAAGGAGGTTATTATGCATATGGAATATATTGTGCCTAGTTTGTGGATCGCAACAATCACAGGTATGGCAGATCGCGGGGCGTTGGAAGAGAGGCTCGCACAGCTAGAAGAATTGGAGGAGGAATGATTTTTGGCTGGATTCCATCAGCAGGTATAGAAACAACGTGAGAAAGCATGGGACGATCACCATATCAAGGTGCGTACATTCAAGGAGAACGATCTAGCATTGCTTTATGATAGTAAGTTCGAAAAATTCCCAGGAAAAATCTGCATGCACTAGTTGGGACCCTATGTCATCAAAGAAGTCAATGATGGGGGTGTGGTTCAGTTGGCTAAACTCAATGGAGATCCCTTCCAAGAAGAGTGAATGGAAATCACCTTAAGCTCTACACGGGTGGGCCGACTGCCTGACTAGTCGTTCAGAAGATAGTCTCACCACTCCACCCAGTTGCAAGAGAGCGGGGGACGATAAAGCAGCCTGGGGGATAGATGCACGAGTACTATGGTGTGCGTACATTTGACCAAACATAAGGGTCGTGGTCAGTGAGAAGGCTCACATGGATGCACTGATAAAAGGAATGATGATCGTTGATATCACTATTCATGACAAGATGTTTGCATCATGGCAAAAGGGAGCGGGCGGCGGGAAATTAAGAGAAATCAGATATGGAACAAGCTACCACAAGTTTTAAACAAAAAGTTTACATGAACTGGAGTAGCCAACAATCAGTGCATTCAAACTTCACATGGCATATAAATCAACAAGGGGAATCCATTGGGTGGCGTACACTTTGGAAACATAGATGGAGTTGTTCATTATCTCTACATAAGGCATGCGCCTAAAGGTATTAATCTGGCCAACAGAGTAGCAAGACTTTCTAAGGAGTATGGGGGTGACAACTATGGGCATCCCACAGGTTGCAGCATCACTAGTAGGGGATGTACCAGAAAAGAGGGAATATGAAGTAGAATTGGTCTGGATGTCGTCGCCTCACCTGGGGATAGGACGACACACTAAAACAGAACAACAAAAGGATAGACAGATGGCAACCATGGGTAGATATGTAGTTAATAAATCATCTTTGATGTCCCTCGAAGATTGGGATCTTGCAGATAGCTGCCAGGGTCTCACAAAATTGCAACACAAGATGCGGAAAACAATGCAAAGAGAAGATATGACGTTCGGAAGTGGCTGCGGTGGTACCAAGAGGTCCATATGTGGCTCCCCTGCTTGTGTTAAAATACTATGAGGTGTGTTCTATGTTAACCTAGCAGAGCATAATGAGCATCATTGGTTGTGAGACATGGTAGAAACATCGAAGCAGGAGCTAGATGAATCGTTCCAGGAAACAATGAAGGAACAACAAGATGATGAGCGCCACCCACAGGGAGGCAAACCACGAAGCTAAGGCAAAGCATCTAGCCACACCAGCGAGTGCCTTGGGATGAGTCATGATGATTTTGTTGGGGGACTGTTGGGTAGCAAAGGTCTCGCGTAATGGGTTTTGGGGTAAAAAGCCCAAAAGTAGGATTAAATTATTGTAAAAAATCCGAAGTATGTGGAGTGTGAATTATAGTAGGATTGAGTCAAAGGGTGGCCTGCTAAAAAATAATGCAAAGAAATATAAATAGAGTCAGCCCACACAGCAATTGTGGGCCAAGGAAGGGTATAAATAGAGTGCAACTCTATGAGAGAAAGGCAGTTCTTTTGGGGGATATGAAATGTAATGGGTTCGTGAAGAAGATAATTGGAAAACATCTATAAGTCTAAATCGAGTGATTGGAGTAGTAGGTAGAGGCTCTGTAGTTGTGTGCGCAGAGGCCTGGAAAGTTTGTAGCTATGTGCACGAACCCCTGCAGCTGAGTGCATAGGGAGGATCTGGATGTATTAAGGACAAAGTGGAAATAAAGATAAGTTTCTTCTAGAATTATTTGTTTCTTTTGAATTTTCATAATATCTATTTGATCTTACCTACTTATGGTTGGAATGAAAATAAATCAATTGTGTTGGTTAAATGTTTGCTTAAAGACCTTGGTAATTGATAACCACATCATCTAATAAAATAGCGCACTAATAAGAGAGATATACTCAAGCTAGATCTGTGTGAATTTCGAGCAATGCGAAGCTGTAAACCAGTGTGAGAAACCTCCAGACCACACCAAGCCATACCTAGGGTGCAGAAACCTGGTTCCAACACCCTCCCCTACTAGCTCGGGTGAGACCTCAGTCCGCGCCCCGCAGGCTGTTGTCAAAAGGGCCGGTAGCTGTGAGATTTGTTTAGCTAAATAACTCTTCCAAACCCAGTTTAGGCCCATATAAGCCAAAAAATCCCACAGCTACTGGCCCTTTCGGCAACATCCCGCAGGGCGTGGACTGAGGTCTCACCCAAGGTAGCAGGGGAGGGTGCTAGAACTAGGTTTACGCACCCTAGGGATGTCTTGCTGTGGTCGGGAGGTTTCATGCACTGGTTCATAGCTTCGGGCTACTTGATATTCGTACAGATATAGCTTGAGTATATCTCTCTTATTAGTGCGCTATTTTATTAGATGGCATGGTTATTAATTAACAAGGTCTTTACGTGAACATTTAACCAACATAATTGATTCACGTATTAAAATAAACCCAGATTTATTTTCATTCCAACCATAAGAAAGTACGATTAAATAGAGATTATGGCAGTTCAGAAGAAACTTATCTTTATTTCCACTTTGTCCTTAATACATCCAGATCCACCTTGTGCACTTAGCTGCAAGGTTCCGTGCACATAGCTGCGGACTTTCTAGGCCTTTGTGCACACAGTTGTAGAGCCTCTACCTACTACCCCAGTCCCTCAACTCGAACTTACAAATGATTTCCAATTATCTTCTTCACGAACCCATTACATTTCATATGCCCCAAACGAACTGCCTTTCCCTCATAGAGTTACACTCTATTTATGCCCTTCCTTGGCCCGCGATCCCTATAGGGGCCGACTCTATTTATATTTCTTTACATCATTTTCAGGCGGACTACCCTTTGACTCAATCCTACTATAAGTCGCGCTTCGCATACCTCGAAGTTTTTACAATCATTTAATCCTACTTTTTGGGCTTCCTACCCCAGAACCTGTTACACGGGACCTCCGCTACCCAACATCTTGTGCCCCGTTTGCTTCTTATGCTTACCAATTTTCCTCATGTTGCATTGTTCAAAAGGGGTCTTTTCTTTATTTGTGCATTTTTCGATTAACTCTTGCAGTGCTTATACGGTTTTCTTATCGCGCAACAAATTCATATAGGTCTTTAGAAAAGTAGCTAGTACTGAAGGATCTATTTGTTGTGTCATACTAGTTCTCGGCATTTTCTCCTAGATTCCTGAGGTGGAGGCCTCAGTGAAGTTCTTCTTTACATCCATGAAGGTCTCTTTAGCTTGATTAAGATCAAATTCTAGTTCTTTCTCAACAACCTTGAACACCCACCCATCAGTCGTAGGCTACCATCACACTTCTTGTGACTATATTTATGCTATGGTCTTCTTCACGAGATTTCACCCTCATCATCTGGATGTTCTGCGTAGGTTGTTGGGGCTACACCTTCTTTTCTTGCATCTTTTCCATAAGGATCAGACATTAATCTATCACATGGTAAAAATGTCTACAATACTGACATGACAGATGCGTGGGGTTTGGGCAATCTCGTGCTAAGTGACCTGCTTCTCCACAATTATAGAAAATTATTCTCCCACGTCCTCTGCTAGCTCCGCCCCCTCTTCCTCATCCTTGTCCTTGAAATCCTTCGTACACTGCTCCTGTGCCTTGATCCTCAAGCCAATTTTCTACCTGCATTCGGTAGGTAGGGGTTCTATCCATCATTAGCTCATAACTCCTACAATGGCATTCGTTTTCACCTACAGATTTACAAAAATTGCAAAAAACCTGCTAGGCAGTCTGCACAAACTTCTGTAGTAAATGGAAACTATTTGTCGCATGTTTTCCTTTAACCTGATAGATAGTGCACCATGGCGTAGCTCCTGTGTTTGGCCCAACATTTTTCTCTAGTTTCAAGGGAACAAGCCCCCCCCCCAAATAATATAGTTCTGATAAACCGAGAAATGGTCCTTATTGTGCCCATGACCCTTGGAGTTCAAGCACCAAACTTCAACACGCACCTCTGGTTGGGCTTCCTTTCCTTTCTTCAAGATCTACAACTCCAAGTGTAGGCTTTCCAGCTGTGAGTGAATCTTTTGCACTCCAAGGTTTGTATCCTGTATGGGTGAGGCTTCCAGCCTCATCGCGATTTATAAGGCTTCTTCTTGTGTCGCTATCTTTTGTTGTGACAACGACAATATTGAGTGTGGTAAGAGCGATGCAATATACCAGTCTCAATGTTAGGAATATGTAATCACCATATTGGTCTACTTGATCAGGAATTTCAACCTTTGAATGAAATCCTAGGGCGACTCATCGATCTTTCATCGAATCTCTTTAAATTTAGTCACCGACTGCACCTCTGACATAAGCTTCCTAAACTCCTTGTTTAGAGCTTGTTGGGTCTCTACCAATGTCGCGTTGGGGTTATCAGTGTAGTACTTGATGTACCATGTCAAGGCTTGATCTTCTAAGGTTGTGACCAGCTGCTCTTTCTTGATGTTATCATTCATAATATGCTGTGTCATCCATATAGCTCCTACAACAAACCAAAATTGTTTGGGGTCTTCACTCCCTATCCCTTCAAAAACCAGCATCTTCATCACGTTGGCCATGTTGAATGGTGGAGGTGGAGGTGGAGGTGAAGGTGTTAGCGTATCAGGTGGAGTGGACAGATGAGGTGTCCTCGGGATACCCTGCTTAATTGACTGTATTGCACTTCATGGTGTGGTGAACAACGTCCCTTCATCATCACTTGATGGGGATTCGATCAGAGGACTATACTCTGAGTTCGTTCCCTTATTTATTCTAAATAATTTCCCACTTCGCGTAGCCCAAAACATCAAGGTAATTACATAACCCTCTTTTCACATAACAACTTTTTAATCCACGTTTTTAGTGATTTTAGGTATTTACCTTAGGGTCCCTTGAAGGGCCTACATTCTTCTTCTCTATAGCTGATATTTCTATCAATCGCAAACTCAGTCACAAAACTTCCAAATGTGTGATCAATCCAATGATCCATGACCCATGTGATATTTCCTTTTGATGCTTCCAGACATCGCACCAGTTCCGGAGTCCACACAACCGTGCCATCAAGCCTCCACATCCCTTGACTATCGACCAATCTAGACAAGCACTAGTGTAGCTTATCAAGGAAGAAACTGAATTATGCGTTGGTCTCATCTGTGTAAAAATATCTCTACAACCGTTAGTCCTTGGATAATTTAGGGCTCCTATTCTCTTGAGCCGCAATCATGTGCACTTTTTGGTCAATCCACTTCTCAATCTCTTTCTTTGTAGGAAACCATTTATCACACATCTCTTAGATAGATCCTAGTCCTAGCAATGGAACCATTTGTTGGCTTAAGGGATCCTGACCCAAGTTCAGAGTTATTCACACAAACCAACAAAACCCTGGCTGTTGGCCCTTTCAGAAACAAACTGTATATCCTAGGCTGCAGTCTCACCCAAAGCAGTGTTGGGTGATTCTAGAACTAGGTTTCTGCATCCAGAGACTAAGTGATGTGTATTACTACTCCCTTGCATCTCAGATCTACCTTCGAGCAAACCTCTACCTTCCTAAGGTCTACTACTGCAATTCTATTCAATTGACCTCCAAGTCTTCATGAAGCGATACGATCGTGCTCATTAGACCTAAAAGCGACAGATTCATAACTTTTGCTCAATTGATAACAACCCTAGATCTTCCTTTGCGCAGATCTACCCATCTGAACAATTATCATAAGATATCTAGTTACTATCTTCGTGAAAACAATTCATTACCCACTTTATGCATAGATATTATTGATTCAATAGATTCATGAAAAGAATAAACTTTATTTGATAGAAAGAATATTGCTAAGCAACAATGCATAAACTTAAACAGAAATGGTAACAAGGCATAGATGCAATACATTTGGTCAAAAACAGTCTTTATTAGATTCAACATTCAATTTACAAACTCTTCCACCCTACGCGCCCAGCCGTAGGGTCCTGCCCACTCAGTTGTGGACTTGCCAAGGTCTCCACGCACTTAGCTACAAGAGCCTTCCCCTTCTACATAAGTACAGGAAAACAAATATTTCCTACCTTAGCAGTTTCCTTTACAATTTTTCTTCTTCAAACGTTATTCTTCTCTACTCACTATGACTCAAATATTTATAGCCTTTCTATTAAAATACCATGGCCCACGGTCCATGGGTGAGTCTCAAAACCGACTTATCACTTACCCATACAAGGGGCTAGAGCCCCTTTGAATATTACTTAGTTGTGCGCTCCGCTTCCACATTTTGCGTAGTATTTACATTCTTTACAGAATTTTTACCAAAAATTGATTAAACTAACCAAAATTGACCCTCGGGACCCTATCCCAACTGCAGCTCGTTGCAGTGAAATCACATTTCCTCTGCTTTGAACCTCTAGCCGACACTAGTAATTTGAATATTATTATTTTTGTTTGTAACCTATTATGTTAGGTAAAATATTTCTACTTTGGTTGTGTTCCAGAATCCAACTATAGAACATGTTAGGAATCTACTAGTATGGATTTCATAATAACAATCCATGCATGATATAGTATTCTGAAAAACTCTGGTTTAACATATATTAGATACTGGTATGATCCTTTCAAAGCATCTATCATCACTATTTTTAGACACGATATACAAATATCATGATATTCTATGTCTTGTTCAAGTAAGGTTGAATAGGATTAAAACTCATTGCCTTTGTGCTTTGTATGATCTCATCAATTGAATCATTTTGAACATAAAGTGCTTGATGCCTTCTTGACTAAGTATTAATTGATTGTTTTCTTATGTTCTTGGAAAGTGATCTACACTCTGTTTAATCAGACCTTGACATTATCATATTTGCATGGTCATTAAATAATCTTGGAAAAACCCCACATCTGTTAGACATAGGTCTTGGGGTGGAGTCAATAGAATTGTGTGGCATATTCATTTCTAGTATAGAGCTCATCTAAATCCATGGTAAATGGAGTTATAGTATAGAATATTACTACAACGTATTCAATGTCTACCTTGTTATAGAGTTGGTAACTGGTATGGTGTCAGTATCCACTATATTCTTAACTAGTTGAATCTTCTTGAATACAAAAGGCTTGTTAACTTAACGATTAATGTGCACACAGAGGTGCATTGGGCTACTTAGGGGTCTATAGTCTATAATTTTGACCTTTTTGGTCCACATCCCTTCAGTGGACTAGCTGACCAGTGACAAGGAACTTATGGATAATTAGAACCATAATCAAAGTTAATATATCTACATCTCCATGTTTGGAGTTAGTTAATAACTAGCCTAACCTATTCTTTCTAGAACAGTGTGGGTGTGCTCTGAATATCTTATTGCACGTGCATCATGCACCATGTAACTTTTTGATATTGAACATTGAAACCACTATGAATCTCTATTTATTATTTTTCTTTTATGGTAGATGGCATTGGTTTATTGATTATCGTCATCAATAACCACTAAGTTATTGCAAAATTATAATATATGAAACTTCCAATTGAAAAAATAAATTGATTTTTAATAACATGGTACTTCAAGGAACCAGGGAAGTTTATAAACATGAAACAAAGGTCTATAATATAAAATTGTAGTATGTGCATATAGTATAATAATATCAAGTAGTTTGATCGGGGGCAATAATACCCTCACCGCTAAATACACTAATAAAAATCCTGAAATCTGACACTCTAAAACTAGGAGTCAAAATGTTTTTTAAATTTTAATAAAATAATATGTAGGGTCATTTTAGGCACATCTGTCAGTTGTTTGACTATTGTGCAGATAGTAATTTTTATCAACAGCCAATGCAGGTGTATCTCAAAAGCTAGTTTACCTAGCGATTGTGCTACAAATACATCAAGATAATGGTTCAAAACATGCTACTAATACATCAAGATAATGTTTCAAAATGTGCCACTAATACATCAATGATGTTTGGGAAGATATCCATTTAAGATTATCCATTGAGGTGATTTTCACATATTGAACGTCTTTTTCTGATGATATCCTAACACCACATGCTCCATTTGACCCCCAAGTTAAACTGGTCACCAATTTATTCTCTAATACCAAGCATCTATTGTCCTCCGAAGCTAAGAGAGATTCCACCCTAGAATCACTTCAGCTCTAGTCTCTTCTTCAAACCTTAGTGGAAACATTGAAAGACTACCACAAATCACTCCCCACAGGACCCATCAGCCCAGACCATTCTCAAAGAGACATTAGGAGATAAGCTCTAAAAGTGGACATTGCATTTCTTGGCTTCAAGGACAAAAGTGAGTATTCCTTTTACTTACACTCAATTCCTACTTTGAGAATGTACTTATAATTAGAAACCTACAATAATTAGGATTTCATATGGATCTTCTATTTTTAGATTTCCTTTTGTACTCTTTGGGTATGAAATTTTCAACTTTGTACTCCCAAATAGTGCACCCATCCTTGCCACTGTAGTGGTAACTAGATATCCACATCACCTTATCTCAATAATTTCCTCAAGGTCCAGTCAGGATTCCCAGTTATGAACAAATTTTGGGTTTAACAAAACTCAATAAAATTCTAATGCAGACTACAGATGGAATTACAAATACTCACATATAATTCCCATTTAACACATGAAAATTTCATTGATTCACCCATTTCTTAGCATGCTATATAGCTACACAAATTTAAAACAACAAGGCAATTCTACAACAAATCCATATGAAATTTACCCATTTAACAATGGATTTCATGCTAGATTGTGCCTACATTCAAATTCACGAGGATTGATATTGTATTTCTGCACTGAATTTAAAGAGAAACTAATATTTCAAATAGAATCTGTCCAAAAAATTGACTACATGGGAATGGGAATGATTCAAATCCCATCCATATATATCTAGCATGGATATCGACCCAAGCCAAACTAGTAAACCAAAAGGACTAAGATAGACATGCAAAGATTATGTTTTTTGAATGTTATACAGATTAATTATTATATTTTATGTCTTAATAGTTTCCCATTACCATTGTTAATTTTTTTTGTTGTTGTGAAATTCCATTTTGCCTCAAAATTTAATTTCTAATATATGTTCTTTCAATGTTTACTCAACAATTCTTTTGCAAAGTACAATTTTATTTCCTATGAACAAGTGAATTTATACGAAGCATATCTCATTGAAGCAATTTGGGTACAAATGGGTACACATAATTATGAAAGGAAAATGTAAATTTTCTACTCTAAAATCTTTGAAATAGTAAACATGTGTTGTACCCTAAGTGAGCTCAAGACAAAATCGAAAATAGGGCAGAGAATGTATATTGGATCTTTAATTGTTGTTTATTTTTATTGAGTATGATGAAATCCTTTTTTATTCATATGTAATTTTGAACTATGCCATATAGCATACTTTGAATGCTACCCACAAATCTAATAATTCTCAACTTTTGGAAACTATTGATGCAGGTTTGTAGATCAATTTGAAATTTTGCTTGTGGAATATTCAGTGAGATGTCAAAAGATAATCATGGAAATAAACCATCAAGGAAAATGGATGTATTATCATACTTTGAAAAGGCTCCATCCAAAAATACACATTCTCTTCATGATTCAAGCTCCTTTGAACAATTTGTTGCTGAGAGAGATGTTAAATCTTATGGAAATGAATTTGATATCCATATGATATATAAAAGAATAGGTTACTCAAGTGATTAGGGTGAGATAAATGCAGTTTCAACAGAAATTGGTGATGAAAATGTTAAATAATTTTCCTTGGAAGGTGATACAATCCATTCACAGAAAAGGAGAAAAGACCAGTGGACCATAGGGAGACTATTCCAGGGAGATTGGGTCACAAGTTTTCCATTTATTGAAGAAATACTTCCTACAAATGGGAATGTGGTTTCCTGAGAAGTTATATGTAATGCATGTAGTTGGAAAACTTGGAAGCTAGCAAAATTTCAGATGAAGCTAGATACAATTCAAAAGCATGTAGGAAAGGTGTATGAAAAGAAAATTTAAATGGTAAAGAGAAATCTATTGTCAGATGGAAATCTTCTAAGGAATGTAGACATATCGAAAATGTAAAAGAATATAAAAAATATTTAATAAGTAAGAGGAAACTTGAGGGAAGTGGAGGAACTATCATATCTTTATTTGAAAAGACGATGCAAAGAATTTTGTTATCCAAGACGATACAATTGAACATTGTATTTCACATCTTACCTAAAGCTCGTCACATGAAATTTTTATCGTGACTTCAAGTTTCAAACTTTCCATCTTCTCATTGGTCTATAGCCAGTGGTTGGGAATGGGAAAGATATCTAGCTCAAGTAGAAAAGGATGATTTGAAAGAGAATATTGTGAATGCTAGGTTTTTGGCATTGTCTTTGGATGAGGTTACGACTATACTAATACTTCATGGATCTACATGAGAATTTATATGGTTAATGAAAATATTAGGAATTACTATCTACTTGGGATTAAAAATATGATAGATACTTCTACAACTAAAAATATTTATGAACATATTATTAATAGTTTGAAGGAAATTGGTATGGATCATTTAATGACTGCAAAAAAGTTGGTATGTGTTGGAGAAGATGGAGCATCGGTAATGAAAAGACAAAGGAATGGCCTTTGCGTTAGACTACAACTATCAACTTCGACATATATGCTTAATATTAATTATTTTGATCATGGGATGAATCTTGCATTTAAAATAGTAAGAAAGTTTCCATCAGTTTCAAAAGTTGAAGATCTTGTACGTGAGACTCATGCATACTTTTCTTGTAGTCCCAGACGATATTTAGAGTTTCAACAATTTGTAGATGGTGTTACAGATGGAAAAAATAATAATGAAAGATGTTGATACAAGATGGATCTCATTAAATGGACCAGCTCAAAGACTATTTAGTGAGTTCAAATCTTTGGTAGGGTTGATGTATGAAAATCGCTACAATGTAGACAAAGCTCAAGATCTTATTTTTCAACTAACTGATATAGAGACATTATTGACACTGGCTGGAATTCTTCCTATGCTACATGAAATGAATGTCCTCATGAAAATGTCTTAGAACCATACAATGTATATTGTAGAATACACAAATGCGAGAAAGTTATCATGCCTTGCATTGGATAATTTGTATATGATGCTAAACTCTTTTATTGGTCTAGAGTATACAAGTTGGACTAAGATCATCAATATAGAAAACACTGAATTTTTTATTTTTTATTTTTTATGAAAAATGGATACTATGTATCACAGTGCGTGGGTATATGGTTCCCTTTCATTATATTAGTAAGACTGGACAAATTACCAAAGATTGCCTCATGTCAAGAGACCAATTTGATAATATTGTGATTTCAGTGAGAGAATTTCATATAAATTGCAAGATCACTATCATTAGAGATAAAAGAACGATTTCCTCGAGATGAATTGTTGGAGGCCATGTGTGTGGTATACCCTCAATATTGGAACAATTGTCAATGTCCAAGAAATTTAAAATCCAATTTTCAAAAGAGATTAAAATGTTTAGTAGACCACTTTTGCAAGAAAGTCTCGATACATGGAGAACAAATTGAAGCTATTTTAGATTCATCCAAATGTTATAAACAAGGTGTTATAAATAATACTGAGAGGGGGGGGTGAATCAGTATTATCAAACTCTTCTCAATTTATACAAATATTTTTAGATCTGGCAATTGAAACTTGCATATACCTTCCAAACTTATAATTTAATTTATTCTTCAGATGTTTGTCATTAATCTGTATGTGAGAACCATAGAATAATGAGTAGGAACACAAATAGACAGTCACACCAAGGAACACAAGATGTAAGGTGGAAACCCAATGTGGGTGAAAACCACCTGCTGCAATATGTCTCTATCTTCTTTCAATTAGAAACTTCTTCTTACAATGATTTTGTATTGGTGTAGTCTTTTACCAGTATGCAGGCTGCAACCTATAGAGAGCTACAACCCTCTCTCTTGTTTTCCAGCTTCTTCTAGAAGGGAGCTACAACCCCCTTAGCTCTTGTACTAGCTAAAATACTAGTACATAGGTGTTGACCTACAGAAGGCTACAACCTTCTCTTTTCTCCCAGGGACCACATTTCATAAATTTTCAAACTGGATCCAAAACATCAAGTACATGTGCATCACCCAATCTCCTTTAAACAAATAAATTCTTGGAATGCAGTAACCAGAAAATAACACCAGTAACTAGACACTAATTTAAACCTAGATCTCTGCAGAAACAGATAAAAGACAGCTGAAATATATTTCATGAAAGGTCCGCAACTTCACTAAAGGAAACCTGCGGATATCCGCACTTCTGCCGTGACGAGTTTGCGCAACTCCGCACTACACTGTCTACTGTTCAACGCACCTCCGCACCTGCTCCACCGATTCAACTACGCACCTTCGTACCTACTTCTTCTCTGGTTCTGCGCACCTTCACACCTGCTTCTTCTCTGGTTCTGTGCAGCTTCGCACTTGTTTCTTCTCTGGTGCTGCACACCTCCGCATTGTACCATTGCCGCTCCTGCACACCTTCGGATTTAGATAGTTTATCAATTCTCAAACATACCCCAGACTGTCAAAATCACAGATCCGTTCATGTGTCAAAGGGATCCCAACTCTTCAATAGATCTGACTTATAATGTTTTGGTTTCTCCTTGATTCAGATTCAACTATGTCTCACCAACCGATTATAAGAAATTCAAATCTTGCTCTTCTTAAGATTTTCAACACTTGTATATTGTCAAATGATCTCCTTTCCCTTTTATAGTCAAGACCTTACTCAAACCATGGATCAAAACCATTGAGAAACAATACTAGAGTTCCAAAACCCGGGTTCAATATTTTAGATGCCAAAACCACGGACCAAAACCATAGGATCAAAAGCGTCAGACTAAACACCATGGACCAAACATAATATGCACATTTTTCTCTACATGAAAGTTCATGTATTTCAGGTTCGCACCTTTTGTGCGGGAGACTTGCGAACATATCCGCACCTTTTCAATGGTTCTCCTGCGCAACCTGCTGATGACCGCATCTTTTGATCTGTGCACCTACGGAACTGGAAAATAACTTTGCTGCACTATAATTTATCATCTGAGATGAGTGGGTTGCCATCAAGTACAACATATGTATCATAATGCCAACAATCTCCCCCTTTGGACTTGATGGCAACAACAACCAATCACTCTCCCCCTTTGACATCAAGGGCAAAGGGGCAGACTATCATACTCCCCCTGAGTACCTACTGAAAGCTCTGAACGAGCTCCCCCTTTGTATATTCTCTGTGCTGAAATGTTGTCTGCAAAAAGATGTTCTACAAGAAAGAACATGACTCCATACATCATAAGTAGCCTTCCTATCATCAAGACTCATACATACATCCATCTCCCATCCAAGTGGGAATACATAAAATAAACAAAAAATCATTCATCCCAGGCATAATGGGGAAACCAAAATAGGAAATTACATGACCTTGATATGAAAAGAAGTACATGACATAGAGACAAGAACAATTATCATCAGCAGAATCATCCTTCAGACCAACACACATTGATCTACTCCTCTTGAGAATCAAACCAAGGACTTCTAAGATAATGCCAACAATGCATCATTAGAAGAATATATGCTCCCCTTAAACCTGTGCCAGATGATCTCTGATAGACCCATTCAATCCACATAGACCGACAAATGTACGTGTATCCACCTGCATACAATAGACAAGATTCAACAGTAGGATGATGCATCAACAACCCCTGGCTTCTGTCTAAGGTATTCAAATGTCTCCCTGGGCAATGGTTTGGTGAGTATATCAGCATCTTGTTCCTTGGAGGGAACATACTCCAATTTGACCTTTTGATCCAACACTTGTTCCCAGAGAAAATGATATTTGATTGGTATGTGCTTGATCTTTGAATGCATGACTGGGTTCTTTGAAATGTTGATTGCACTTGTATTATCACATAAGATGGAGATAGGTGGAGTACAAGTGATTTGAAAATCCTGCAAAGTTTGCATCATCCAAAGGAGTTGTGTGCAACAAGATGCAGTAGCCACATATTCTTCTTCAACTGTAAATAAAGCAATCGAACTATGTTTCTTACTAAACCAAGATACTAATCTGGAACCCATAAAGAATGCACCACCACTAGTGCTTTTTCTGTCATCCACGCTTCTAGCCCAATCTGCATCTGTATAAGTAGAAGAGTGAGATCTGTATCTCTAGGATACCATAGACCATAGTTTTGAGTTCCTTGAAGATACTTGAAAATTCTCTTTACTACTTGAAGATGATTTTCCTTTGGATTTACCTAAAATCTTCCAACTATTCCCATTGCATGCATGATGTATGGTTGGGTTCCTGTTAGATAGAAAAGACTACCAATCATAGATCTACAGGTTGGTTGATGCACTGCTGCTGAGTCATCATTTGCGCTGAGGCTGCATCCTGTCACCATCGGGGTACATATAGGTTTTGAATCCTCCATCCCATATTTCTTCAAGATCTACTTGAGGTACTTGCTTTGAGATAAAAGAATACCCCTTCATTTTGTTGGATTTGTAAACCAAGAAAATATGTCAGCTCTCCAATCAAGGAAATTTCGAATTCTTTCTGCATCACCAAGGCAAAATTTTGACTCATAGCTTCTTCATTGCTGCCAAATATGATATCATCAACATGCACAACAAGTATTAGAAACTTTTCATTTTCAATTTTTATATAAAGGTTGCTATCTGTTGATCCTTTTGAAAAACCTTGTTGATGAAGGTATTTGTCCAAATGATAGTACCAAGCCCTTGGAGCCTGTTTAAGACCATAGAGAGCCTTCTTAAGTCTGCATACAAGTTTTGGATCATTTCCAAGAATGAATCCATCTGGTTGCTCAATGTACACTTCTTCTTCTAAGTCTCCATTCAGAAAGGCAGATTTCACATCCATTTGAAATACTTTGAATTTCTGAAAGCTAGAGAGAGCAAGGAACATTCTGATGGCCTCAAGTCTAGCAACATGAGCAAAAGTTTCTTCAAAGTCTATTCCTTCTTGTTGAGCATACCCTTTACAAACAATTCTGGCCTTATTTCTAACGACTTCCCCATTTTCATACAACTTGTTTTTGAATATCCATTTTGTCCCTATGACATTCTTATCTTTTGGTTTAGGAACCAACTCCCAAGTGTTGTTCTTTTCAATCTTCTCAAGTTCATCATCCATTGCCTTGACCCATCATTCATCTTTGCATGCCTCTTTTACATTTTGTGGCTCAGTGGAGGAGAGTAATGCCAAATAGCTTGAAGCTTCTGCTATTGTTCTTCTTGTTTGTATACCAGCCTCTTTCTGCCCCAAAATCTGAGATTCTGGATGATTCTTCTGAATGTACCTGGATGGAGTCTTTTCTTCTATCCTTATCTATTCTTCTGGTACCTCATAGGTTTCTTCTTCATCATGGATCTGATTTGATGTTGATGGATAGTCCTCATCATCTTCGAGATCTTCAGATCTTACCTGCCTAGGAGTGTTTTCTTCTTCATCAACCACTACATCAATACTTTGAACAATTTTTTTTATTATAACACTTGTAAGCTTTGTTGTGGGGAGAGTAACCAAGTAGAATGCCTTCATCTACTCTAGGTTCAAACTTGCCAAGATGTTCATCAGTAATTTTGATATAGCATTTGCTTCCAAAAATTTTGAAATATTTTACCGAAGGAGTCTCACCATACCAGAGCTCATGAGGGGTTTGAGTGTTGTTCACCTGGACATTTGTTTTGTTGAGAATAACAACTGCAGGAAATGCAGCTTCACCCCAAAAGGTTGTGGGAGTTCCAAACTCATCAAGCATAGCATGAGCCATTTGTTGAACCGTTCTGTTCATCCTTCCACTACTCCATTTTGGTTGTAGAGAATTCTCTCCTTATTCCATGTTCTTCACAAAAATCGAAAAATTCCTTTGAGGTAAAATCTCCACCTCTATCAGACCTGAGGCATTTAATTTTGTGATCTGATTCATTTTCAACCAAAGCTTTGAAGGATTTGAATTTTTCGAAGGTTTCATCTTTTTCTTCATAAGTCCTATCCAAACCATCCTTGAATAGTTGTCAATGAATAATATGAAGTATTCTTCTCCCCGAGGTGACCTTTTCCTAGACGGACCACATACATCAGTATGGACAAGCTCAATTGGCCTACTAGCTGATCCTTCCTTGTCAGGGAAGTTAGTTCTAGTTTGCTTACCAAACTGACATGACTTGCATATTGTATTGTCTGGAATTCTGATGTCTGGAAGACCACGAACTGCCTGGTATTTGCATGCTTTCCTTATTTGTTGGAAGCTCAGGTGCCCCAATCTCCGGTGCCATAACTAGTGTTCATCATTCTTGCTTAGATAGCATTCATGTTGTTCTTCTTTGAATATGTATAAATTATTTGGAGTTCTTATGCCTTTGATCACTGTTTTTCCTGTATCAAGATCACGAACACTACATCCATTTGATCGAAATATTATCTCAGTTCCTTGATCGCACATCTGACTGACACTCAATAGATTATGTTTTAAGCCATCAACATACATCACATTTCCAGCTTTGACTTTTTCTTTCAACTGAACAAAACCTTTACCTTTTATGAGCGCAGGGGTTTCATTTCCAAATGAGATCTTCTTCTCTTTCTCTAATGCACTATATGACTGAATTTTTTCCTTATCACCTGTCATATGTTTCAAACATCCGTTGTCGATGTACCATTAATTTTGTTGCCCTTCCGCATATAAAGCTATACCACATCTTTCTGGCTGTGGTTCTTTCATTCTCCATGTTTTGGCACATGAGGTTTGTTCCTTCTGAGTTGTCTGCCAAAACTTGCTCCTGCATTCAGAATCTTCATGACCGAAGTTGTTACAAATAGAACATTCTATTTCATTTTCAAGAGTAGAAAAGTTATTGTAGGTTATTTTCATGACCCCAGTCATACTTCTTTGTTTTTGAGCTTCTCTAGTCATGATTGTCTTATAGGCAACACATTGAGCTGCTTTGTGACCAAATTTATGACTAGAGAAGCATGGACCATTGAAGAAACTCCTGCGATTATCAAATATACCAATCAAACAATTATAGTTTCTACTGTCATCCATTCTTGAGGCAGATTGAGAAGATTTTACCTGTGGCTGATTGTAGCTTCTGTTCATCCTTAAGGTGGATTACCCTCGATTTACTTGGTAGCCTTTGTTCATTCTTGAGCTAAATTGTCCTTGATTTACCTAGTGATCTCCATTGGGCCTTTTCTTACTCCTCCTTGCTACATCAAGATAAATTTTGGAGGTGGATGGTTTCTGCGCTTGAGATGTTTCTTCGTTATATCCTAGACCTGTCTTGATTAGGGGAGAATGTTGCACATTGATAATCTCATCTAGAGTTTTAGGTCCTTTAACAAATCTAATATTAAGAGCTTTTGTTTTCTCAATCTCTTTTCTAAGTCCCACAATTTCACATTCTAACTTTTCATGATGTTTTTCTCTTTCAACGAGTTGAAATTGCAGAGTATCAATAATCATATTTTTCTCTTCTAAACAAATTTTGAGTTCAGAAATCTCTTCATAAAGACCTTCTTCATCTATAGCATCCATGAAATCATCATCTTCAAAAGCCATTAAAAGTCTATAATTATTACCTCGTTCATCTTCATCACTATTTGAGATTCTATCAATGTCTTCATGAGTGTAGTAGCTTTTCTTACTTACATTCTGTTTCTTGTTCCATCTAATAGGTTCCTTACCTTTGTCAAGCTTATCTTTATGAGGACACTTGGCAGCATAGTGACCGACTATTCCACAAGCAAAGCATTTGAAGGGTAACTTACCTCTGAATCATCCAGCACCTCGTTGAAGGTTCTTGACAAAGTTTGGTTCTTCCTCTTCTTCTGAAATATGTCCTGACTCATAGTAATCTCCTTTTCCTGAAGCCTTGAATGTAGCTTCTCTCCTGTCTGATGGTCCTCCTTTCCTCATTTCGTAAGCGATTATAATTCTGTGTAGCTGTGACATGGTATTTTTTTGTAGATTCTCTTTTTCTTCTATTGCAGAAACTTTTGATTCAAACTTAGGAGACAAAGATCTTAGAAACGTTTCAACCATAACAGCCTCTTTTATTTCTTCACCCAAGTTTTTCATACAATTAACAATCTCATCTATTCGTAGGAAATAGTTACCCACACTTTCATCATTGTACATTCTGAGATTTTAATACTGAATTCTGAGGGTTTGAAGTTTTGCTCGTTTTACTTGTTCATCTCCTTCATAGCTCAAAACGATCTTGTCCCATATTTCTTTTGCGGTTTTATACTGCATAACCTTGGTGAATTCAAATTGAGATAGACATCCTAATAGAGTATTGACAACCTTTGCATTTGTTTCAAACTGCTTCTTCAGCTGGATCCATGGGAGTTGCTAATGGAAAAGTGTACCCTGTATTTATGATATCCCAGACTTCTGTCCCAAGAGATTGAAGATAGGAAGTGACTCTTACCTTCCAATAGAAGAAATTGGTCCCATCAAAAATTGGTGGCCTGATTGATGCTTCTCTCTCGTAGTTGTTCATGTTGATAGATCTTCCTTCAAGTGGTCAAGCTTCTTCTGAAGGACCTGCTCTGATACCAATTGTTAGAAATAATACTGAGAGGGGGGAGGTGAATCAGTATTATCAAAATCTTCTCAATTTATACAAATATTTTCGGATCTGGCAATTGAAACTTGCATATACCTTCCAAACTTATAATTTAATTTATTCTTCAGATGTTTGTCATTAATCTGTATGTGAGAACCATAGAATAATTAGCAGGAACACAAAATAGACAGTCACACCAAGGAACACAAGATGTAAGGTGGAAACCCGATGTGGGTGAAAACCACCTGCTGCAATATGTCTCTATCTTCTTTCAATTAGAAACTTCTTCTTACAATGATTTTGGACTGGTGCAGTCTTTTACTAGTACGCAAGTTGCAACCTGTAGAGAGCTACAACCCTCTCTCTCATTTTCCAGCTTCTTCTAGAACAGAGCTACAACCACCTTAGCTCTTCTACTAGCTGAAATACTAGTATGTAGGTGCTGACCTACATAAGGCTACAACCTTCTCTTTTCTCCCAGGGACCACATTTCATAAATTTTCAAACTGGATCCAAAACATCAAGTACATGTGCATCACCCAATCTCCTTTAAACAAATAACTTCTCAGAATGTAATAACCGGAAAATAACACCAGTAACCAGACACCAATTTAAACCCAGATCTCTACAAAAACAGATAAAAGACAACTGAAATATATTTCAGGAAAGCTCTGCAACTTCACGGAAGGAAACCTACGGATATCCGCACTTCTGATGTGACGAGTCTACGCAACTCTGCACTGCACTGTTTATTGTTCAGCGCACCTCCGCACCTGCTCTGTCGATTCAACTGCGCACCTCTGCACCTGCTTCTTCTCTGGTTCTGTGCACCTTCGCACCTTCTTCTTCTCTGGTTCGTTGCACCTTCGCACCTGCTTCTTCTCTGGTTCGTTGCACCTTCGCACCTGCTTCTTCTCTGGTGTTGCACACCTCCGCACTGCACCGTTGCCGCTCCTGCACACCTTCGGATTTAGACAGTTTATCAGTTCTCAAACATACCCCAGACTGTCGAAATCACAGATCCGTTCATGCGTCAAAGGGATCCCAACTCTTCTGTAAATCAGACTTATAATGCTTCGGTTTCTCCTTGATTCAGATTCAACTATGTCTCACCAACCAATTATCATAA
This sequence comes from Pinus taeda, assembly GCA_000404065.3. Lineage (NCBI taxonomy): Eukaryota > Viridiplantae > Streptophyta > Pinopsida > Pinales > Pinaceae > Pinus > Pinus taeda. The sequence continues at coordinate 54,278 of APFE031182853.1, forward strand.
ATTCAGATCTTGCTCTTCTTAAGATTTTCAACACTTGTGCCAAATGATCTCCTTTCCCTTTTATAGTCAAGACCTTACTCAAACCATGGATCAAAACCATTGAGAAACAATACTAGGGATCCAAAACCTAGGTTCAATATTTTAGATGCCAAAACCATGGACCAAAACCATAGGATCAAAAGCGTTGGACTAAATACCATGGACCAAACATAAGATGTGCATTTTTATCTGCATGAAAGTCCGTGCATTTTAGGTTTGCACATTTTGTGTGGGAGACCTATGAACATATCCGCACCTTTTCAACGGTTCTCCTGTGCAACCTGCTGATGACCGCATCTTTTGATCTGTGCACCTGCGGAACCAGAAAATAACTTTGCTGCATTATAATTTATCATCTGAGATGAGTGGGTTGCCATCAAGTACAACATATGTATCATAATGCCAACACAAGGTGGATGCTTTGTTGAAGCAATGTGGAAGAAATATCCTTTTTTGGAAAATCCTAATGAAAATGGTGCTGTAACAAGATTATGGACTACTTTAAGTGCTAGCCAATACCTGCAAGAAAACATATCAGAATATTTCAAATTAGCAAATTTGTGTCAAACCATGATTTTTGGATTAGTGGAGAAAGAGAGAATGTTTAGTGCATTATCAATCTTGAAGTAAAATTTGAGGAAAAAGCTTGATAAACATGTGGATACATGTTTAAGATTATATGTAACAAAGTATGACAGTAAAAATTTTCCATATGAAAGACCACTAACTCTTTGGCGATCAAATTGTGATAGAAGGGGAGTAAACAATATAACAAATTTCTCTAATGAACTTGATACATAACATAATGTTTTGGAGGCTCATAATGACAATTCATTTACAAAAGATCATGTTCAAAATGTAGAAAATGAGGACCAAGATGAGGACTGGGAAATTGAAATACACTAGGACTCTTATTTTGGTATACATGTTCCATTCATCATGGAAGATTAATATATGCCAAATTTAGGTAAAAATAGGTTCTATATTTGTATTTTTCATTGTAATATCGCAGCTAAATTTCTTTGATGGGTTTTGTTTTAAGATTGATATTTCATATTATATCATTACATTGTTTCTTTCTTATACGTGATAGTAATGAAGCTGGATTTGATGAGGTTGGGACCTATTCTTTTCACATAGATAGTGTCTGACTAGTATTAAATGATAAATAAACTAATTTAACAAGACTAAGGAAAAGCATCAATGGGATCATTCAAGTACATGAAACTACCTTGATGTCTAACTTTGATATTTTTTAAAATTTTAATGGTTTATATGTTGCTTGGGTTTGGGGCATTTTGTTGAGTTTTGAGTTTTGTTTTGGTCAAAGATTATGTTAGCTCATTGAATTCTTTTAGTTCTCACTTCAGGCTTAGATTCCTATATCTAGTTTTATAATTATTATTTTTTTATTTATATATTTGGAGGTTTGAAGAAAGTTGTTTTTATTTCCTTTGACTTTGTGGCATGACGTTTATCACAATCCCTTTTAGAATCTAGTAGACTACTATGCTTATTTTATATTTTCTTGGAAAATAATTATTGATATTTGGAAAGGGAAATGACCCATGGGTAACTAAGCGAAGAGAAAAATGGTTTATGTACTAGGTTCATGTGCATTCATCATAGGAGACCTATTTGCATGAGACCAAAATTCTTTTGGATAGCCTTGTCACTCATTTGTTAGCCATGATTTCAAGTCTTTTAGGTATTAAGTTGTTTGGGTCCTCACATGTCCGTAGGACCATTAAGGGATGAGATAACATGAGTAAGTCCAACTCATGCCCTGAATCTACTTTTTACCTATTGATGTAAGTGTTTTATTACCACTTATCACCAACAAAATTCTACCATAACATAACCCAACTTGAAGACAACACTTATCATCTTCCTTTTACATAAATTATCTATGGATATCCCTACTATACTTTCCCGAGACCAACATACCTTCTTGGTAGGTCTCTCAACCATACCACTAATCGCACAATAGACACACATTAGTAACTACCACATTCTATAAATATCTCTAGTCTTAGTTATTGGTGTCCCTGTCACACTCAACCAATATAGTCTTGCAGGTCTATTTTTTGTCATATCTTTATTTTTTTTATTTTCTCTTTAACTTTAGCGCCATTCTAGTTTTCAATATTTGTAGGTAGTGAGAAATGGTTACTTTGAAAAAACACTAGCAACTCAAGTGTCAGTGTAATTATTGATTACAATAATGTGTTACTAAAAAGGAGTTAGTGATTTTTCTTCATTGCATGAAGGTTGATTGAACAAGCACTAAATTGATGCCTATCTAGTAGTGTTCATATTTAGTATTTAGTGTCTTACATGATCATGTTATATTTTTGAAAAGTTCATTTTTGTCAGGGATATATTTTTGTTGGGATATGTACAGGATTATATGAGGGGTCTAAGTGGTTAGGTATTAATATTTATAAAGGGTGTGGTTTTATATTGGTACTGGAAATGAAGCTAGATTTGATATTTGACAGGAAATGAAGTCGGATTTGATGAAGCGGGTACCTATTTCTTTTCACATAGATAGTGTCCTAGTATTAAATGATAAATAAATAATTTAAGAAGTATAATGCTAACAAATAATGGGCTTATTCAAGTGCATGAAATTGTGTTGATGTCTAGCTCTGATATCTTAGAAAATTTTAGTGGTTTATTTGCTGATTATTTAGAGGATTTTGTCAAGATTGAAATTTTTGGTTTGTTTTGGTCAAAGATTTTGTTAGTCCCTTGAATGATTATAGTTCTCATTTCATGCATATATCAATAAATCTAGTTTTATTTTTATGATTATTATTATTTTTTTTTTATATATTTAGTTGTTCGAGGAAAGATATTTTATTTCCTTTCACTTTGTGGCATGATTTCAACATCTTCAACTTTTAGAATATAGTAAAATATTATTATTATTTTATATTTTCTTGGAGAATAATTATTGATATTTGGAAAGGGAAATAAACCCTATGTAGCGAAGCAAAGAGAAAAATGGTTTATGTAATAGGTTCCTGTGCATTCATTGTAGGAGACCTATTGGCATGAGACTGACATTCCTTTTATGCAATTACATGTTTGATGCCAAGGTGGAGATGAGTTTGCTAACCAAGGAAGAACAATGGCAGCGGATCATAATGCTAATGATATTAAAATGTTCGTTTCAAAAGTAGGATAGTGAAAATTGTTTGAACTAGTTCTTATTTTGGTCATATTTACTACCAAATTTGTGTCTTGCTAATTTTTTACAATTATAATGACCTTCTGTAGAGTTGGTTTGAAGAGCCTAATGTTAGAGTGATATGACTCTCTACAAAACATAAGGACTACATTGACTCTGATGACCAATGCTTGTTGGCCACTTGATGTTCTTGGTGTTGTCGAGTCTCTTCACTTGAAGCATCAGCGGATATAATGGTATGGCCATAAAATCACTTAATTTGATCCTCTTTACTAATCTCCTCACAACTTGAAGGAGAGAAACGATCAACTAAGCACGTACCATTATTATTAGTTGAGCGAAAGGTGAGAAAGTAGTGTTGATTTTTGTGGCATAGGATTTGTTCTAGCCATGGAATTTTGTGGAGAGGCTAGAATACATGTATTCTCCAAAACCAAAAAATCGTTTCTAGAAATTCCACCTAGAGACAACTTAATTAAAATAATTAACTCTTTTTTTATGGTTCCTTAAGTCTAAACTTAGGAAATCTGGTTAATTAAATGGTATTAATTAAATCATGGTGAGAATATTCTCGAAGAAGACATGGATCTATTTCTAGTTAATCTTGGCCATTGATTATATTTTAATCTTGGTTGTTGGTGCTCTAGCAAAATATTATAAGAAGAAGTTGATGGGTAGATGGAGAACACACAAGGGAAATTACTCAGTTGCTAAAGCAGATCAATTTTCTCAGTAGCTGAAGTTCAACAAGAGAAATTTGACTCAAAGAGTGAATTGTAAGTGGGAGAGAGAGGGCATCAACATAGATGCTACAATCTAGGAAACTAAAATACTGAAAGAGACAATTGTGGGGGTCCAAATCGAATAGGTGGGTGGCTACCAACATCCACCTGGATCAAAATGTCATCTTCCAAACTATTTAAAAACGGAGCTCCTTGAAACCAAGGGTCAATCTCAAAATTCTTCAACTGTGATGGTTCCTTCCTTTAGAGACAAGGCATCTTTTGAGAACCGTTCTACCTTTATATTAAATTTCCAATATATGTGAAGAAAAAAGCTAGACTGAAACCTTCTTTTAATCTCCACAACCCTTCTCATGACTAAGCTCAAAACCAAATTTTCTATCATATTTTCCCCATTGGCCCAATCTATTGATAATTTAGAATCTCACGATACTTGAAGTTTGAGAATTCCCCTATCTGCATCATATTTCATCAAAAGGAACAAGGCATAGATCTTAGCTCAATTCGTAGTTCCATGTCCAACCTAATATTTTATATTAATTTAATAGGAAAGTGATGGAAATAAAATGCAGCCATAACCAAAATGATGTGTTGTCCCTTTTTCAAGCCCTATTAAAATATCCCCAAGACACTAAATAGTCAACCACAGGTTCAGTTAAAACCCTTATAGCTTTGAGTGTTGAAATTTTCTTGTTTCCCTATAAGCACTCTTGATTTGATGAGCCACTTGCTTGGATGTGTATCTACTCCTTAGAATAGTTCTTTGTCCGTTGCTAGCCATATCCTCCACAAAACAAAGCAAGGCCAAGCCTTGTGACTCATAATAGAATTGTCATGACACCAATGCTCAAAACACTTCCCCAAGAAATCCTTATCCCATTGATTTTTTTATGACTAGTCAACTGTGATATTTCTTTCCAAACTAAATTAACTAAAGGGGAAAGGACAAAAAACGATCCACTTTTTCAATAACGAGCGTAAAACCCTTGGAAAATGTACTTCGTGTGATTCCAAACTGTCAAAACATAGCTCAACACAGATGCTACAAGAAGTCGACTTTTAAAGGAATATTTGAGTGATTTTAGTAGATTAATTTATGCATGTATAACTAAAATCAGGTCAATATACATATAAATAAAGGTATGCAAATGACATGGAGGAAATACTTATATGTAGAGAAATAGGCTTCAACCTTATTTTGTGAACTAATGCAAAAGAAACCTTAGTTTTTGAATCTCAAAATTGCCATAAGTCACACCTTTAACAATAGTATGACCATAATTCAATCTAAAATAAACATTTTTTGAGATAATTGGATCTAATGTTTTGTGATCTGTAAATTCAAAATTTCTTGAAAATTTGTAGGATAGAGATTTAAGTAATGGGTAGGTATAAAAACTTGGATGATGGTTATGAACATCATTGTTGTAATGAGGAGTAAGATTCACACATCATAGACATTTCTAGGTATTTCTAGAGGTAATCATTATTAATTTTGCCACTTATTATCTAGTCATATACTTTAGTCCTGGACTAAATTAGTCATTTTAGTTAGTCAACTTTAGTTTGGTCACTTATTATCTAGTCATATATTTTATCCCTAAACTAAATTAGTTTTTTTAAGTTAGTTATTTTAGTCTAGTCATCTAAAATTGCTCAAATTTAGGAGTAATTCACTTGAAATATTTGAGATAACTAACTTTTTTAGTCACCTAATCACTAATTATTGCACCCTTGCAATAATTTCTTGAGTGAACATTTTGGAGATTAACTTGCCACTATGGGTTTCACTACATAAACGAAAGCTTTTTGAGAACTAGATAGGCATTCAAGTTTTTGTCTTCATAAATTGTAAAGTACTATTGAGTGTGTATTCCTTAACCTCTTCCTAGTTTTCAGCGTAGATCTTGTTTTACAAACATTACCTACCACCTCCATATATGCTCGACGAGTATTTAATTTTTTCATAGCTACAATTTACATGTTGATATTCAAGTTTTTCATAGCTACAATTTACATTAAAATAACATGGATGGGGACCCAAAATTACTTAAAAAATACATAATTCTTATTTATGGGAAGCATTCTTACTAGATTTAGTCCCATTGTTCCTATACTCATGACTCTAATAAAATTGAAGTCCACATTTGGTTGATACGGGTCGACCAATGATTCCATGACTTGGTTAGAACAGGATGTAAGAAATTAGGTTTATTGAAGTTATTTATATCTTACATTTCATCTTTTGTGTTTATTCCTAACATTTAATCTTACATCTATTAGGTTTTATTAGATCCTTTGGATCTAATCATCTACCTTCAAGATTAGTGTTAACTTTATAGGTTACCCAACACATGAAAATTGCATACTCTTGTGTAGGAAGTTATGTGATATGAGCTATACTGGAGATCCTCTTGCATAGGAAGGTAGGTGATATGAGCTAGAGTGGATTGTTGTTTGTCATTGTAAAATATTATCAATACATGTTGTTCCTATCAACCCACAAGTCAAATTTGTGAGATTTTCCTTTTGTGGAAAATTAGATAAAGCAAAGAAAAAGGTTTCCGTGTGAAACAAAATTTTTAGAAGGATCTCACAAAAACCATATGTGCAATGCAGTGAGCTATTAAGTCTGATTCAATTATTAATGATTTCATGTGGTTACAACATACCCAAATGACCTATGGTTAGGATTCTAGTCTACACCTCCATGAATGTATTCATTTCAAGGTCCATATTCAGTGCATATTATAATAGTTAACTACAAAGGTAATCATGAGAAGTTTAGTGAGTAATGTACCTTTAGTATTTCTTTTAAGCATATTGTAATTTACAAATCCCTGAGAAAATCAACCCTTGGCTATACCATTCAAAAGTGGTTTTACCCATTTTGGTTTATAGGGTAAAAATGTCTTTTGTGATGATGTGAATGCTTTAGTCATTCCTCTATATGCTTGTGACAATTATGGTTTATTATGTTGTTCCGATTTAACTAATTTCTAGCTGTGATAACCATTTAGTATTCCTTGGTGTGGATTATAAGAGTTAAATTGCATTATCAATAGAATCTTTGTTTGTGTAGTGTTGATGTGGGGTTTGAAGCCAATTTCCAGTGATTTGGATCGTTGAGCATAAGAATTGTTGTGCGTGGTGTCATTTACATATAGATTTCAATTGCACTTTATCCATTTACAATTCAATTACCCATGGCTCGTTACCTTTTTCTTTGACTTGTGGATTCACTAGATGGTTATTGAGTACAATGTTGGGTCTCCCACAATGTCCATAGACTCTGTCTTAGAGAATGATTTCCTTTCACTAGATTGTAGGCTTAGTAATTGATGTTTATTCTTAATTGACAAAGATATTTATTCATTGGTTAATTATAATGCTTTAGCACAATCCCAGACTACTTTATTGATGACAATTACCTTCCTTTTGTTGTTCTTGTTGATCTATGTTCGAACAAATTTTTCAGAGATGCATTTGTTGGGTTTGATCCCACCATTGTGGAAACCTTAAACGAGAGGAAAATTGCATCAATCAGTGCATACCATGATATCATGGATGTAGCCAAAATCATAGGGATAGTTGAGAATGCCAAACACATTCTTGAGGTAACTCTTAACTCTAGCTCAAGATTGTTTCATGCTTTTAAAAAGAGAGATGTCATTATTGTAGGGATATTAAGGTATTTCAATTAGCAATGTATGTCCATATTATAAAGCTTTGAAAGATTTGATGATTTCTTACATATTTTTTGGATTGGCATTAGACATCCTCTTTGCATTGTTTTACTTATTTTCCTATAAAATTCCATCTGCATTAGCCTTCAATGGTTTTTTATATATATTTCAAATTGGCATTTAGATATCCCCTCTATGTTGTTTTTCTTTTTTTCCATATAAACTTTCATTTTTCTCTCCCTCCTTAAAGACTTTTCATTCAAAAATATATTTTCTTCTTCTTATTGAATTTTTTTTTTTTTTTTGTTTCTTAAGTTGTTTCCTAAGGTTCAACTTTCTCTGAGTTCTGCAGTTTGACATGTTTTATTTTGGCTCTGTTCAAATTGAACAAGAATTCAGCTCATTTGACAGATACACATGGGACTTCGTGAATTTCAAGCCCATTGTGTAAAAACACAAGTATGAAAGGACCATTCTTGTGAAGTCATCTAAAGAAAAAATTATTAGCAAGGGTCTAGTGAAGCGAAATTTCTGATTTATTGGTCCGAAAATCATGCACTCCTTATGCAAATTGTAGGCCTGATTAATTATCATCTTGTAGATTTCTTTAGACATGAAGAATTCCTTATACTATCCTAGTGAGGGAGTTGTAACTAGAGTGAATTCCAGTAAGCAATGCAACAAATTCAGATAACTATAATTTTTTTAACTAGGCTATTGTGATGATTATGACAATGGTTGCTCCAAGATAAGATCCATCTCCATATTTGAACAAATCTGAGTGGAAACCTAGTGACATAAGTAGCAGTTAGTGTGCATTCTTTGATTGAATTCTTTGTATATATTAAGTGTTGTAGTCGATACAAAAGAAAAAATAGATATCCATAGAGATTGTAGTAGAAGCTCTGAATAAATAAAATAGTCTCAATTATGTTTCTTTTTGTTATTTTAAGATTTTCATAGCTTGACATTCTCTTTCAACCACCATATGTTGGTATAGGATCTTCAGTTTCTCCCATGTGTCGGAATGGTGGTGATGCAGTAGTGCTCTTTACCACTAAGGAAATGGCCTTGTACTTAGTTGATGACAGAATTGGTTAATCTTATTTCTATGAGTGGTTTTTACCATAATCAATATGGCCTTATTGTCTTTTCATGTGTACTCTTTTACATAAAAGATAGAATATTTCTAATGTGTTTTATTAGATACTAACTTTCTATTAATGTACCAAATATAAAAAAAAAAGTACCAATGCAAAAAGGAAAATTTATGATATTTTTATTAAATGCTAAAATTTCTGATATGTTTTATTAGCCTTGAATTTGTGAGGTATTTTTCAAAGTCCCTAGTGCCACCTTCACTTGTACCTATAATACCACTTGAACTCTCCTTCTCCATAAACACCAAATGATTCAATCATCACTACTATAATTGCAAAAAGAGGCTTTATTATCATATATTGAACAATGCCAAATTTAACAACTTGGAAGAACCACTTCCCAAGCCTCCATGGCTTAAAGCAATAATTCATAAGGAAGGGTTTCTTTACAAATCCATATTAACAAAAATGTTCCAAAAGGGGTTTTTGGCATTTAAATGCCCCTACCTCTTCATGAACTCAATAGTTCTTTCCTCCCCACCCAAGCAAGCTATGAGATATCTTCCAAAACAATACATGGAAAAGGACTCATAGCAGTTTGGTTGGATTTTGACATCAACATCAATTATAGGCTTCGTTGATGAGGAAAACGATTCAACTCAGGATTCTTCTAAGCTAACAGATGCTCAAATAGAAGAAACATTGAAAGAGAAAGCACAATAAGTACATAAGTGTTAGTAACAATTTCCCATGTGTGGAATATATTCCCTTCTCTACTAAAAAATGAATTCAAAAATATTCAACGAATCTGTATATTTTGCAATACTACCCTTTATTCTATAAAATTTCCATTCCCCCCTACCTCCCATTGAATCAATTTCTCACAAGTCAATCTATTTAGATTCACAACTCAATTTCATCAATGGCCATCCATATTTAAGTTTCCTTAAACGAAATTGTACACTGAATATTAAAAAGGGTCACCAAATTTTTTTTACTTTTGATTATAAAAGTTAGCTTATATTTCAAAATTCTTGCAGTAATACTTGATAATTTATATTCAATCCATAAAAAAAAGAAAAAAAAAAACTAGTTGGATTTTATTTTCGGCAAACCATCAATCTACAATAACCCGAAAAAAAATTAGAAAATGTGGAAACTTCTACAGTAACATTCTTGTGTACATAAGTTTAATTTGGTTTTTGACTTCCACCATGGTAGGAAGGAAAACAATACAAATCACCTACAGAAAGATGCCACGAATACACATCTATATGACGAAGTGAAATGGGATTACACATATAAGAGAGGGAGCAACAATCAACTATTTTGGAGATATATGTTTTCTTTTTCTATATACCTAGAATGAAGCATGGAAAACTACAAAGTACTTTCCCAAATCCACATATATAAACAAGGAAAATGGTATACACTATAAGAAAAGAACATAACATTTTTTGTAGAATATATAATATATATATATATATATAATATATATATATAAATATATATATACATATATATATACATATATATATACATATATATATACATATATATATACATATTACTTGGAATGAAAGCATGGAAACCTCGAAGTCTTTCCCAAATTTTTTGGGTGGTAAATCGGGCAAACCATTGGCCTTGATCATGGGGTCTCACCCCAAGGGAATCAAAGAGAGTCGAATCAGCAACAACTAGCAACAATAGTGAAGAACATCATGTGACACATCTAACTCTACTGTAGACCATTGATCCAACCCTTAGGGTTAACATTTTGGAGATACATCTATATATAAATCATTTCCATTTCCTTGTATGTTGTACCCTTTACTTATGGTATTCCATGATGTCACATATGTGTGTAACTATTTGTCAAAAAAGTATCGATGTACAAATTTTATATTCCCATATTTAAAATTTGTGTCAATGAGTGTATTATCGGTGAAAACATTGAGATTGATCCTATTATGCAAGATGATTTGAGAAGCCACATGCCCCTGTAATATGGTAGACCCCATGTTGGGTAGTTGATATCTTGCTAGTATTTGAACATGTTGTGTTGTATATCTATTGAATCCTGGCCCTTTTATTGTGGGGTAGGAGGGAATTGAAGTATTATTTCCAAGCATGGTTTCTTTAGGAAGATACATATGGTAAACCCTGAGATATGAACAAGGACTAGTGGTATTATCTAGGTCAACAAAAATTATGTACTAGTTGCTTGCAAGATACAATAAGGAAACAACAATGCTTGGTACAAATTGTTCTTTCCAAGTAGTCTAAGTTCAGGAAGATATGAAAGGTAAACCCTGAGATCTGAGCTAGGACTAGTGGTACTAGGTAGGTCAATGAAAATTATGTATTAATTTCCTCCAAGCTATAGCAAGGCAAAAATAATGCTTGGCAAAATTTGTGGCTAACATTGGGTTTGCTCAACTGTCCACAGACTTTGTCTTAAAGAACAATTTCTCTTTCACTAGATCGTAGGCTTAGTAATCGATGTCTATTCTTAATTGAAAATGATCTTTATTCATTGGTTATTTATAATTCTTTAGCACAATCCCATACTGGTTTATTGACAAGAATTACCTTCCTTTTCTTGTTGTTGTTGATCTAATTTCGAACAAATTTGTCAAAGATGCATTTGTTGGGTTTGATCCCACCATTGTGGCAACCTTCAATGAGAGGAAAATTGCATCAATCAGTGCGCAACATGATATCATGGATGTATCCAAAATCAGAGGGATAGTTGAGAATGCCAAACACAATCTTGAGGTAACACTTACCTCTAGTTCAAGATTGTTTCATTCTTCTGAAAAGAGAGAACTCGGTCTTGTAGGGCTATTAAGGTATTTCAATTAGGAATGTGTGTCCATATTATAAATCTCGAAAATCTCTCATGTTTCTTACATATTTTTGGGATTGGCATTATGCATCCTCTTTCCATTCTTTTACTTATGTTCCTATAACACAATCCCATACTGCTTTATTGACAAGAATTACCTTCCTTTTCTTGTTGTTGTTGATCTAATTTCGAACAAATTTGTCAAATATGCATTTGTTGGGTTTGATCCCACCATTGTGGCAAACTTCAATGAGAGGAAAATTGCATCAATCAGTGCACAACATGATATCATGGATGTAGCCAAAATCAGAGGGATAGTTGAGAATGCCAAACACAATCTTGAGGTAACGCTTACCTCTAGTTCAAGATTGTTTCATTCTTCTGAAAAGAGAGAACTCGGTCTTGTAGGGCTATTAAGGTATTTCAATTAGGAATGTGTGTCCATATTATAAATCTCGAAAACCTCTCATGTTTCTTACATATTTTTGGGATTGGCATTATACATCCTCTTTCCATTCTTTTACTTATGTTCCTATAAAATTCCATCTTCATTAGCCTTCCATGGAATTTTATATCTTTTCAAAATTGGCATTTAGATATCCCCTTTATGTTGTTTGTCTTTTTTTCCATATAAACTTTCATTTTTCTCTCCCTCCTTAAAGAGTTTGCATTCAAAAATATATTTTCTTCTTCTTATTGATTTTTTTTGTTTCTTAAGTTGTTTTGTAAGGTTCAACTTTCTCTGAGTTCTGCAATTCGACATGTTTTTTTTGGCTCTATTTAGATTGAACAAGAATTCGGCTCATTTGATAGATACACATGCAACTTTGAATTTCAAGCCAATTGTGAACAAACACAAGTATGAAAGGACCATTCTTGTGAAATCATCTAAAGAAAAAACTATTAGCAAGGGTTTGGTGAAGTGAAATTTTTGATTTATTGGCCTGAAAATCATGTACTCCTTCAAGCAAGTTACAGGCATGATTAATGATCATCTTATAAATTTCTTTAGACATGAAGAATGGCTTATACTATCCCAACATGGGAGTTGTAGCTACAGTGAATTCTAGTAACCAATGCTACAAATTCAGCTAACTGTATTTTTTTTAACTAGGTTATTGTGATGCTTATGATAGAGGTTTCTCTTAGAGGAGATCCATCTCCATATTTGAAAAAATGTGAGTGGAAACCCAGTGAAAGAAGAAGTATTTGGTGTGCATTCTTTGATTGACTTCTCTGTATATATTAAGTGTTGTACTCTATAAAATCATCAACTAAGTATAAGGTCGTAATGGTGGTGATGCAGTAGTGCTCTTTACCACTAAGGAAATGACCTTATACTTAGTTGATGACAGAATGGGTTAATCTTATTTCTATGAATGGTTTTTACCATAATCAATATGGCCTTATTGTATTTTCATGAGTCTTATGTTCCATAAAAGATAGCAGATTTCTTATATGTTCTACTAGATACTAACTTGCTATCAATGTGCCAACTATAAAAAGCTACCAATGCAAAAAGGAAAATTTCTAATATGTTTTATTAGCCTTGAATTTGTGAGTTATATGTCAAAGTCCCCAATGCCACCTTCAGTTGTGCCTATAATACCACTTGAACTCTCCTTCCCCATAAACACCAAATGATTCAATCATCACTGCTATAATTGCAGAAATAGGCTTTATTATCATATATTTAACAATACCAAATTTAACAACTTGGAAGAATCACTTCCCAAGCCTCTATGGCTTAAAGAAATAATTCATATGGAAGGGTTTATTTACAAATCCTTTTTTCATAAAAATGTTCCAATAGGGGTGTTTTAGCATTTGAATGCCCCCGCCTCTTCATGAACTCAATATTTCTTTCCTCCCCACCCAAGCAAGCTATGAGATATCTTCCAAAACAATACATGGAAATGGACTCATAGTAGTTTTGTTGGATTTCGACATCAACATAAATTGTAGGTTCCATTAATGAGGAAAAGGATTCAACTGAGGATTCTTGTAAGCTAACAAATTCTCAAATATAAGAAACATTGAAAGAGAAAGTGCAATATGTACATAAGTGCCAATAACAATGATTTCCCACATGTGGAATGTATTCCCTTCTCGACTGAAAAATGAATTCAACAATATTCAACGAATCTGTATATTTTGCAATACTTCCCTTGATTTTGTAAAATTTCCATTCCCCCTCCCTCCCATTGAATCAATTGTTCACAAGTCAATATATTTATATGCACAACTCAATTTCATCATTGACACTAAATATTTGAGTTTCCTTAAACTAAATTGTACACTGAATGTTAAAAGGGGTCACCATATTTTTTTTATTTTGTATTAGAAAAGTTAACTTATATTTCAAAATCCTTGCAGTAATTCTTGATAATTTATATTCAATCCATCAAAACAAACTAGTTGTATTTTATTTTCGACAAACCATCAATCTGCAATAACCTAAAAAAGATTAGAAAATATGGAAACTTCTACAGTAACCTTCTTGCATACATAGGTTTAATTTAGTTTTTGACTTCCACCATCGTAGGAAGGAAAAGAATACAAATCACCTACAGAAAGATGCCACGGATACACATCTATATGACCAAGGGAAATAATATTACACATATAAGAGAGGGAACAACAATCAATTATTTTGGAGATATATGTTTTCTTCTTTTTACCTAGAATGAAAGCATGGAAAACCGTAGAGTACATCCACAAATCCACATCTATATGACCATGGAAAATGGTATTACACATATAAGGAAGGGAACAATAATCAATTGTTTTGTAGATATATATTTTGTTTTTTTTACTTAGAATGAAAGCATGGAAACCTCAAAGTACTTCCCCACATTTGGTGGACAGTAAACCGAGCAAACCATTGGCCCTATTCATGGGGTCTCACCCCAAGGGAATCAAAGAGATTCAAATTAGAAACTACTAGCAACAATAGTAAAGAACTTCATGTGACACATCTGACTCTACTCTAGACCACTTATCCAACCCTTGGGGTTAACATTTTGGAGATATATCTATATATAAATCCTTGCCATTATTGTGTATGTTGTACCCTTTAATTATGGTATTTCATGATGTCACATATGTGTGAAACTATTTATCAAACAATTATCGTTGTACAAATTTCATATTTCCATATTTAACATTTATGCAATGAGTGTATTATCAGTGAAAACATTCAGATTGATCCTATTGTTCAAGCTGATTTGAGAGGCCACATGCCCCTATAATATGGCAGAACCCATGCAGGGTAGTTGATAGCTTGCCAATATTTGAACATGTTGTGTCGTATATCTATTTAATCTTGGCCCTTTTATTGTGGGGTAGGAGGGCATTGAAGTATTATTTCCAAGCAGGGTTTCTTATGGAAGATACAAAGGGTAAACCCTGAGATCTGAGCAATGACTAGTGGCATTAGCTAGTTCAATGCAAACTATGTATTAATTGCTTACATGATACAACAAGGAAACAAAAATGCTTGGTACAAATTATTCTTTCCAAGCAGTCTAAGTTCAGGAAGATATGAAAGGTAAACCCTAAGGTCCGATCTAGTACTAGTGGTACTAGGTCGGTCAATGCAAATTATGTATTAATTTCATGCACGCTATAGCAAGGAAAAAATAATGATTGGAAAAAATTATGGCTACATCTGAGAGGCCACATGCCCTTGTAATATGGTAGACCCCATGCAAGGTAGTTGATAGATTATTGGTATTTGAACTTGTTGTGTTGTATATCTTCTGAACCCTGGCCTTTGAATTGTTGGGGAGAGGAGGGAATTGAGGTAATCTTTCCAAGCAGTGCGAGTTTAGGAAGATATAAAAGGTAAACCCTAATATTTGGGCAAGTTCTAGTGGTATGAGGTAGGTTAATGAAAATTATGTATTAATTACTTGCATTCTACATCAAGGCAACAACAATTCTGGGTACAAAATGTTCTTTCCAAATAGTCCAACTTTAGGAAGATATGGAAGGTAAACCCTAAGATCCGATCAAGGACTAGTTGTACTAAGTAGGTCAATGCAAATTATGTATTAATTGTATGCACGCTATAACAAGGAAACAATAATGCTAGACACAAATTGTGGCTACATCTGAGAGGCCACATGCCCCTGTAATATGGAAAACCCCATGCAGGGTAGTTGATAGTTTGCCAATGTTTGAATTTGCTGTGTTTATTAGATTGATAGTATGTATATATAGAAAAAATTAGGGGTTAATCTTATCCCATGGGAAAAATGACAAACACTCTAACTTATAACTAGACCACACATTGCCTTACCAAAATTGTGTGTGTCAGTACCAAGTTGCAATAAACACACAATAATTATAATACAACAATTAAAAAAACAAATGAATTGACAGATACTATGAAAAGTACATGACTAACCTCTCAACCATTATGACTAGCCAATGATAAGTACACCATCACATGGTTTTGTAATTATATCATTCATCTCATATCTTCCTTTTTTTTAATACATGAGAAATATATTTATATTCCATATTAGGAATATACATATTTCAGTCCTTGAGGTATTTCTTAAACAACAAGGCTCATATCCATTGCAAGAAACACTCATTATGAGTTCAACACATTGTCACATGTAGCATTTCTTCCTACCACTTGCGCTAAACCTAATTCACTTTCCGTGAGAAATATCTTTATATTCGATATAAGGAATATACTTGTTTTGGTTCTTGATGGATTGCTTAACAAGTCTTGAAGCCATTACAATAAATACTCATTACAAACTTTGTTAGGCCTTTACAAAGTATTTATTATTCAGTGAAAGATTCGCCAAGATCTTACAAGATTTTATAATTTAATGAAACATTCATCGTGATTTTACAAGATTTATATAATCTGGTGAGAGATTCACCATGATTTTAGAAGATAATATAATTTGGTGAGAGATTCCCCAATATATACATATATATATTATATATTTATATATAGTATATATATATATATATATATATATATATATATATATATATTATATATATAATATATATATATTAATATATATATATATTTATGATAAAAAATCTTTCATCATGTATCATGGGGATTCACCCATTTATTATACATATAAATAGGGGGGTTCTTAAAATTTTCCCTGTTGGTGGCTATGCTCTATCTGTTGAGTCACAGAGATCCACTATGTATGTCTTCATGGGAATGTTCTAGAATTTCATGTTATGGATCTGCAACGTATTTTATGGTGAACATGTTCAATATCTTCTTATGATCGAGCATGAGGATGCCCACCTCAGGGATGTTATCAACATAGTTGAAGCTTCGGCAATTGAGTTCCTTTGATCAAACTTCATAGTCTTAGCTCCTTCCTCTATTTTGAACTTTGGGTATTATTGTAATGAATTTCAGCCATCAATTTCTCTTATGACTTCATGCATTAGGGGGCATATGTTATAACCCTATTTTCCACTCTATTATAGTGAGAGAAACTCAATATCAACTTACCTCGGTTCTTTAGCTAAAATTCATCCCATTTTCACATTTTCTTTTACTTATGTGAGATTTATCTTATGATTAAAGGGTGTAAATACATGCTTGAGTTATTTATCATAATTAATTTTCCAAAATATTATAATTATGAGATAATAATTTCATAATTGAGATAATTGAGAAAAAGAACATAATTGTGAAAAAGGTTTCTAGAGTTTTCCATTCCCAAGGAGATCAACTTGACCCAGTTGTGTATGAGTTGGCTAGGGGTCCATTATTGTAGAAGCTTCCTAACTTCTCAAACCCCTAGGTGTCTAGATACAATCTCTTGGAGGATAGAATGAGCCTATATAATCTCACCAAGAGAAAAGGGGGTTAGATCCAATATCCAACATATAGCGCGAGAGCTCTACTATATTGGGAGAGAAGACCATGCTACAAACTTGAGGAAAGGATCTCCTTTTCTAGAAGTTATACATTTGTTGTAATTTTATTTTGGATTAATAGATACATGTATTTTCTATATCCACGTTTTTAATATGTTTTATGCTTGGTTATGTTGGTTTTAAGCTAACATGCCCTCTATGGAAAGGCCATTGTTTTCTTGTTTGGTGGTGTTGTGTGTAAGGTCTTATTTTATTATAGTGGGAATGAGATATTCAAGTGTAAGTGTGATTCCTCTCCATCAGACTCAAGCGACTTCACCGATCTATGAGTATACCAGGTTTCAACTTTTGATCTCCATCTCATCATGTGAAAATGTTGAATATATTTGTTTGTATAGCAAAGGATTTGGGTTTGAATATTTGATGTTTTTCATGATCACACACAAATATGGGTAGATCCTTCTATGATCTACTGGGTTAAAAGTAATCATCTTGCTCTGGTGAAATTTTCCCATAACATAACTAGTGCTTTCAATGAGAGTTTGCCCTGTTTGTCTTTACATCTCTTCTTTATTTTTTTGGATTTGGATTTTCTTTGGTCTCCCATTGAGTTCTATATTATTTTTTGGATTCATTTTAATCTCCATTGGTTTTAATCCCTTAATATATAAGATGAGCTTCAATCTGGGGATTTTATTTATGTTTTTTATTTATGAGAGAATAATAGGTTGCGTTTATTTTATTGATTTCTATTATTTTCTATACAATTTTTGATAAAACTAACCACATATCTGGATTCCTCTCAAAATACATCAAAACAATAACAAAAACCACTAAAAATGAACTCTATATGAGGAAGTTATGGCCAATTGAAGATTGAGTCCTTTGTTTTTCTTTTGCCTTTGTGCGTGGTTGGTTTTTTGTTTGTTTTTGTTCTTTTATATACATAATTCAGTAAAAATAACCATAGATCTATAATCCTCTTCAAATTTTACCACAAAACAAAAACAACCGCCTGAAACGAAATTCGTCTAAGATATGGCTAATTGAAAAATAAGTCTATTTTCTGTCAATTTTTTCCCAATTGTCGTGTTTTTCTTTCAGCTTTTTTGCTTGAATTTTTAGGTGTTTTCCTTCAGAACTTTGTGTTATTTGTTGGATCTATTTTCTATTATTTCTTTCAATTGTAAACCATATCATATCTAAGCATAGTCTTATTGGTTTGTCTTGGAACCAATTTTTTTAGATCTATTTAGTTGATCAAGTAACAACTAAGATCTATTTTTTATTTGAATTTTACCTTTGTTTGGATTTCATCACTTTTACTTGAATGATTTCTCTTTATTTTTTCTTTCCTGTTTGTGAGTGGTGGTGTTTTCCCTTTGGTTATGGATTTTTCATCTAGAAAATTTCATTTGAGTGTGGTTCCATTACTTTTTAAGCACTATCATTTGATCTTGTTTAGGCCTTCCCACCTCTAGGATATGGCTTTGAACTTTGTAGAACATTTGCCTTTGTTGAGCCATTTTGGTACTGCCCTAGTTTGTTGACATTTCCTTCCTTTTGCATTTTTGGTTCCTTTTTATCACTTGAGTGGATTTGCTTATTTGGTTTTGTTTTCCTAGCTTTGACACTTTTGAAGTGCTTTGTGTTCTAGCTTGGGGATTTTTCATTAGCCTCTGTTCAGTTACTTTCACTTTTGGTTTGATTTTGGGTCAACATCTTTATAAATTTTGGAATTTTTCATTTAAGAATTTAGGGATAGGTGAATTATCATAGGCATTGATGTGTTTGGAAAAACTCTTACCCTCCCATAGTTATAATTCATCGAAGTGAAAAGAAAAATTTGCATGTAGTTTCATTAGTGTTACTAACAAGATTCATTCACACCATCTAAGTTTTATGTTGCATCCCAACTGTGTAAACAACAACCACTTAAAATTAATACGATAGCAAAATGAACTAGACTCATCCTTTTCTTTTTGTAGATAGTACACCAACATTAGATTAGGCTATGGTTTTCAAGATAGGTGTGTGATTCAACTTCTCTAAGACATGCAACCTGTGACCTTTCACCTCCCTTTTCTCCTATATTCCTTTATTTTCATAAATAAAATACCAATTAATGCCTCTTCGCCTTTTCAAAGCCTTTTCCATTTCCTTTGAACATTTCCCTTAGCCATAATACACAACAAGTGATGACCACAAGGATGTTTTTCATAACATTTAACTTGGAATAAGTGCCCCATAACCTTGGTCTTGTTTTTCCTTTATTAAATTTATTACATGAAATTTGAAGCCAAGGCTATTACAGGTGCATTATTCTTTTTCTATATGATAAGATATAACTGAGATAAAAGTCATGAGACTTTACCTGAATATAGGTAGGGTTTGTAGGGTTGATCTCCACTACCATTGGTTATGGACTTCTCTTCTTTTATGAGATGATATGAGATGGTTCTTATTGATGATACAACTATTTATCTTCCTTATGATATGTACACTCAAGATACTTTATGATACAACTATGATGAGATATCCTAGATGATGTTAATGATGTTAATGAAAATTCCTCCCTAGTTGAGAGGGAGTGTTAAAATTTTGTAGCTATGGGACAAATTTCCATTAGATACCACTATAAGTCCAAAATAACAAGCCCTTTGGCCTCAATAGAAAATTTTATTTGGGCAAGAAAATTTTATATATTTAAAATTTAAATTTAAGTTTGAAATCTCCCTCCTGATAACTAATGTTGGCCTATCACAAAGGTACCTATTCGGATGAGAAAATATCTATGTAAAGATTATTGAATTGATCTCCAAAGGTACCTTTTTTGACTCAATTTTGGTTCTAATATTTGGATATTTCTCCTCTTTAGAAGTGTTCGCAAAAGTTATGATCAATGACACAGGTTTCTTGCATGGCAAGTCTCTTGATGGAAAGTCTCTCGCATGGAAAGTCTCTTGAAGGTAGGTCTCTCACATGGAAAGTCTCTTGACGGAAAGTCTCTCACATCAAATCTAACTGTGTTGATGTGTTTGATTCTTGTGCATGTATTTTGTTTATGTATAATGGTGTGATATCTACAGTAGAATTTATTTTAATATTTACTGAAGGGATTTCGTAAATAACTTATTTTAAAATAAGTAGGTAAAATAAATAAGTTGCTGCAGTAATATAATTAGTCTCTCACATCGCATAATCACTCGCATGACAGGTTCGTGTATCTTTGAAATAACACAGGACACCTCGCATATCCTCTCACATGTCTAAGTAACTCCATATCTTTGTGTTGTGTTTCTTATATCTTACTGCAATGAATTCACATAGCAATGATCTCATTGTCTCACTGTAATGGAGTCTTATTATAATGGATATGATGGATATGGCCTGAATGGATATGATCTTCACTCTTATGACTTTTGCAAAACTACTATACTCTCAAACGGTTACTGGTCTTCCACCTTGTTGCAATGAACTCTTCGCTTTGGTATAGTATAATTGTTGTATATTATCTTGATCTGGTGACTATAATTTCACATCTCTAGCTTTGGTCTCACATCCACTACAGTATATATTCTTTGAATTAAATATGGAATTATATGTATGGTTCCTGTGAAGTTACATGTGTCATGCGGAAAGAGTTAATCTTGCGGACAAAACCAACCTCCCTAGAAGCTAAAGGCTTTCTAGTGACAAACAAGACAATTAAGAGCAATCCTTCTCTAAACATGCATTTACCATACAAGAAATCAAGTGTTTTAGATCCTACCTGTAGTCCAACGCTGTTGTCGTAGTCCAGCCTCGTCGATCCGGATGAGCTCCTCCTTCACTTCGAAACCTGCATTCACTAACAATCCAACGATTACATAGCACCTGAATATCTCATAAAATAAAACATATTCAACATATAGACCAAGGAGTATATGAAACAACTCATTAATAACAAATTGTTGAGAAGAATGGACTTATTTGTATTAATAGGAAACAAAAGAAACCATTACAACCTGAGCCTTGGTGTTGTGCAAGTTCCTCCCAGGGTCCAGCAAGAGTTTTCCTTTACTTTGATAAGCTCACCCACTTCCAAATGAAACAAGAAAGGATGGGAATCTCTCCTCACAAGCTTCTACAAGGAAGTCCTAATTCCAGCAGCATCTACCCTTTGGAATATTCATCTTTCAACCTCCCCTCCTCTGGCCCAATGCCTGTATTTATAATGCTCTAGAGGAAGTTAATCAGGTCCAACATCAGTGGGATAAGCCCCTCTTTTGGATGGGGTAGCTCCTCTCTTGATGGGATAAGTTCCTCTTTCATAGGGATATATGAACCATCTGGAGGCACTCAATACACGTCAAACAATCTTCTAGAATGCTCTAGAAATGACCACAAGTAACTTTTTTAAGATGAAATTCACGCCTTTTGACCTTTACAGGAGTACGCACCCACTCCTTTACATACAGAGCGTACAGGTACGCAGGTATTGTGAACTTGGGATGCGTACATGCAGGTAAGGTAGAGAGAAACTGTGTACCCAGAGATAAACATGTTTTTAATGACTTTTCTCTCTTTTTTGAAGTTTGACATGGAGAGCAGAGGTATGAGGCTTGCCAAGGAGGATAGTATGAGTGTTGATGGAGCCATACTAACTGCATATAGTCATGGTGACAATTTTTAGTGTAACAGATTGCCCCCTAAAATGCGAAGCCTGTAATAGATTATGGTTTTATATCATCTAGGAAGGGTGAAGTACTTTATCATTTCAAGGATTATCTTGTGGAGAGCCCAGTCAGAACCTGCAATTTTCAACACAAAATACATGTATAAGATTATATCATCGCTGAGGTAGGCATTCACATACTCAGATC
>APFE031182853.1:96778-115752 GCA_000404065.3 Pinus taeda
ACTGCATACCCAGAGATAAACATGTTTTTAATGACTTTTCTCTCCTTTTTGAAGTTTGACATGGAGAGCAGAGGTATGAGGCTTGCCAACGAGGATAGTATGACTGTTGATGGAGCCATACTAACTACAGATAGTCATGGTGACAATTTTTAGTGTAACATCATGTATGGTTCTTCGTCAAGTATATGTATAGTTCCTTTCCAGTTACAATTATATATGACACTTCAATTCCCATATTGGCATCTCAGTTCTTCACTACATATGTATGGAATCGTCCTTTATTGTATATAAATTGGTTTTGACTCTTATATATATATTGGTCTCGACACTTTTATATAGATTGGTCTAACACTATTGATCTTGTCACTATTGTATATGTTGGTTTCAACACTAATGTATATGTTTTCTTAGAACAGTAGTTTGCATGGCCCAAGTGACAGTAGTTTCCATTGTCAAGGTTGGCCCACGTAACAATGGTTGGCATGGCTTGAGGTGGCCCAAGTGACAACAGTTAGCACGGCCTAGGGTGGCCCAAGTGATAGTGGTTGGCATGGCCCATGTAAGAACGGTTGGCATGACCCATGGTGGCCGAGGTGACAATGATTGGCACAGGCCGGGGTGGCCCAAGTGATGGTTGTTGGCATGGCTCAGGGTGGCCTGATGATAGTGGCTTGTACAACCCATGGTGGCCTGCTCAGTGATTTGGCTTGTATGGTCTATTTATATATCTTATTATGGATGTAACTTTTATCTCAGCTGAACATTGATGAATATATAATAGAAGAAGAAGAAGAATTGATTTTTTGGTTTTCCCCCTGTTTTCTCAACATCAGGCCCTCGAAGGCTACAGACCAGGAAGACTTCAAGTAATTGTTTCAGACCAATCTTTTAGCTAAGGCTTAGCCTCCTTAGCCTGAGAGGGCTCTCTCAAAGGGTTTAATATTTGCAATTGTGATTGAGATGGCTAACTCTTCTATGAAACAAATAGGAATGAGGGTGGTAAAATCTAAATTAACAAGCATCCATTGGGATCATGGAGTCATATGTTACTTAGCATTAACAGTGAATTGGCTTTGCAATGAAATCAAGGCATTCAGACTTCAATATAGATAAAGTACAACAGACACAAAGGGACCGTATATGAGTACATGAAGGAAATTAGAACACAGCATGTGATTTCTAAGTAATCAAGTACCCATCAAACTGTAAACAACATGAAAGACAACAAGAGGAATTCATACATTGAAGTCACTATGATTCTTGAGCAGCTGAAACCATTCACTGTATTATCAAAATAAACAGAGTCTTTACATAAGCTTGTCAGCAGAGCTTTTTTACATAAACTTCCAACCCTGTGTACATTGCTCTTTCTCCTATTTATAGAGCTCTTCTACCTGATTGAGATTCCTCCTCAAGCATGAGGGGAACTCGGAAACTACTTCTAATGACGCCTATTCAACCTTTAACTGCCTATTAAATGTAACAAACTTCAATTAGATTTTCTAGAGATCTAAATCAAGTAGCATTCTATCACCATGCTATGCTAATAATAGCCTTGGTTACAATGGTCCTCATTCTTTGACATCTGGTCCCTTTTCAGTTTGGTTGTGATGAATGTTCAACATTTCATGCTGGTCTTCTATGCCACATCTTCTCCATTGTTCTGAAACGTAGGAAACTACCCTTGCTCTTCAGTCTTTTGTTGGCCTTATAATTTTCGAATCCACAAAAGCATGTCTTTTATCTTTGGTTTTCAAAATGTGACAAATTTCCATGTCCTTGATGTGCTGTCCATTTCCTTTATATTCAAAGGAAAAAATTCCTTCCAGCTGTTTTGACCTATATTGAACTGTGGTAAATGTGCTTATTTTATGACAAAAGTTAAAAGTTGGACCAAAATCCATACTTTTTCCACCTGTCTTGACTTGGTTGAATCTTAATAGCTTCAGTTGATGCCTTGCATACCTTATAGACATTCACCTTTAAAAATTCCCGCTCATATTCAAAACTGGTTAATTGAAATTAGACTGTTTAGCTTTAGCAGTTTCGTAGCGCGCTACGAAACTGCTGAGTTGCTTCCAAAATCGTAGTTTCAACCCAAGACATTACTTATTTGAGCACTTTGCTATCAAAACCTTCTTTTAACTGTCCAAGACCTTTCAAAACTGAATGGAAATGCAGGATTCTTCAAGAAAGATGACACTAAGCAAAATCATCAAAATTCGAAACATAGCCTTACTTGAAATGGGATTTCATTAAGAAGATTCCTTCAGCTGGCCTAACTGTACCTTTAAGTCTTCAATTTGTTTCTTCATGACCTTGATCCCAGCTCTTAATTGAATATTAATCATTCTGATGAATTTTGCTTCTTTAATTCTCGGTACTGTCCAGGTATGGAATTGAGTATTACAGTCAACCACCTCTGAAGTTGTTTTGTCTTCCCATAAGGTCTTCATTCTGTAATAATTAGCTTGTTGGATGGCATGTTTCCTGGCAGCTTTATTCAGTCTGGCAATCTCAAGGTTGGCAGATTCCAATCTCCTTTTCAAATCTTCCATACTATATTCTTTATGAGTGGAAACTTTTTTTCCTTTGTCCTTTCTTTCATGAGGTTGTATCTCTTCCCCTGTTTCATCTGTCCTTGGCGGTACCTCCTGTACATTCTTAAACTTCCTTGTTATGGGTCTCCTGGGCTTGAAAACAAATTGTTCAACTTGCTCATCAAACTTGAGTTTCTTTGAGGCTTTAGCTTTTTTTTTCTTCTCTTTTCCTGACTGCATCAAATCATCTTGAACTAGCGGGGACTCTTCAAAGTCAATTGCCCGCAATAAATCATTTAAATTTCCCTTCGAAGCAGGACTTTCTTCAATAGCTACTGACTTACCCTTTTCTTTAGCCACCTGGCTCCTCATTCTTCTTCTTTGAACTACTCCACTCGTGCTTGATTCATGTGCAGTCTCTTTGACCTGAGCTTTTTCTTTAATTGACTGTTGAGGTGTATCTTGAATGGTTAGTGGCTTTGCAGACTCTCTAACGTGTTTCCTTGCTTTTAACTTTGAAAACCTCTTGGCTCTTGTTTCTGTTTGAAGACCTGTTGTTGAAAGATCTTTTGCAGCTAGAGAGCTGAGACCGGTCTGGCTTTTGAAACCAGCCATGAATATAAATGTATTCAAGTCTTTTCCTACCTTTTGAAGTTCATGCAAAAAAAGTAACTTAATCAAGCCATGGTGAAACAAAGAAGTTTCACAAGCCTCTTTTCTCAATTGCACCTTGTCACACATTTTACTCAAACTGCGAAATAAGTAAAAAGGTAGATCAATAGAAGCCTTCTTTGCATGGGTTCATGTCAAATTTGAAATTCTTGAACCAATTTTCTTACCCTCGTGGAATCTCTGTCACTATGGATATCATATCTGGCGAGACCTGCAATTCCATCATACCCACCTTTGAGTTTAATCCTGTAAAATTTAGTGAAAATTCTTTAGTCACCTGTGCATGACCTCCTTGTAACTTCCTGCAAAAATTCCAACATCCGGCTTTTTTAAATGCCTTCTCCACATATTTGTTCTTCAATGTTATATCCAAACCTTCAAGCTCGTTTCTTAGACATTTGCCTGATCTCTGTTCTTTCTTCTCTACTGATCCCTCCATGAAATTTTAATGACCTGTAAGTAGGGAATGCTAGCTCTGTTCAAACTGTAAACTCTGCCTCTTTTGAAACTTTGCCTCGCCTGATTTACTGCCTCACCTGATTTTCTGCCTTGCTTGATTACAATGTTATTTCAAATTGAAATCTTGTCGATTATAGTTTTTTTTTTAAATTGCAATCTTGCAGATTTGTTACTCATGCAAGGCTTACAATCATCATTAAAACTTGTACATAGGTGGCTTTTCTCGGAACTTGTATTCCGTGTGTATCAACGAATCTAATGGTTGTGATAATGGAGATGGGTGGTGGGACGTGATAAGTGGAGTACATGAACTGACAAAGGATGATGCAGCCATAGATTTACTTAACGGATTTGACATTTGGGAAAGATTCGCTGCGGAATGCACGAATCTCTGATTGCGCAGTGTAGTTAGTTTAAATTTTGAATAATGCACTGCAAAATCACCTAATGACGTATCGCGCTGCGAAACTGCTAAACAAAGTAATTGCGTTGCGAAAACACTTTTAGAAAGGTTACATGCACTATGCAATTACCTAAAAGGCTTTGTGATAGATAAAAAAGTAACACATGACTATGAGATCGGTGATGAATGAGGGTGACTAGTGGTAGATAAGAATACATGCTTGACTCATGACCTCCTAAGACTCAAACTTTAAGGAAAACACGAAATCAACTTAGACTAACACTGACCTTTGTCATCAGGTTAGGATGAGTCAAGCATGTGTGCTCCTGTAGTACACTAAGAACTCATAGGTCCAGTGCTTTATCCATTTTATGAAAACATAAATTTGCTTGACGAGCATCCCTTTCTAGCTTCATGGGCCTTCACCTCGGGCTTGAGCTTTCTGTTTAGCTTGTCATTATTTGCAACAAAAGAAAAACTGATAAAACGTGTATATACAATGTTGTGAGAAACTGGCATAATTTTAATCAATAGTAATGTTTTAGGAACTTGCCATTGACAGCTCCTCCAGCATATGGCTTTCCATCAATTTCTTGCAGAATGTAAGTATTATTTCCATGAAAAGCAGAAATTTGATATGGCCCTTTCCACAAATTTTCGAGTTTACCATGCTTACCTTTTTCTTCAATTCTAGCTTCCCATGTCAATACTTTATCATGGATCTGAAATGTAACTTCTTTGATCTTTTTATCAAATGTTCTCTTGATTCTATTTTGGTTTTGTTGATGACTATCAAACACCTCATTTCTTTTCTCCTGCAAAGCTATCAGCTGATTGATTCTTCTTTGTATAGCATTTGGTTCCTCCTCTAATCCTTGAATTAACTCCATCATAGGCACTCCAAGGGATGTTGGAAATATGGCTTCAGCACCATATACTAGCTCATATGGTGATGTTCCAATGGATCTCTTTGTACAAATCCGGTCAGCCCACAAAGCATACTTCAATTTCAAATGCCAAGCTTTCTTATTTTCTTGCAGCAGCTTCTTGATGATTTGTACAAGGTTCTTGTTTGATGATTCAGCAAGGCCATTTCCTTGTGGATGATAAGTAGTGGAATGTCTAAGAGAAATGTGATACTGATGGCAAAAAATAATCATTTTCTTGGAATTAAAAGATTGAGCATTGTCAGTTATAATCTTCATTGGGCAACCAAATCTTGATAATATATTATTTTCTAAGAAAGAGATAATCACTGAATCATTTGCTTGCCTTGTGGGTACCGCTTCTATCCATTTTGTAAAGTAATCAGTGGCTGTGAGAATCCAGCGATGCTGACCTGATGAAGGAGGATGGATTTCCCCTATAAAATCTAATCCCCATTGCTAGAAAGGTGCTTCAACATATATAGGAACCAAGGGCAGTGGAATAAGCTTCCTATTTCCTTCAAATACTTGACATTCATGACATGTAGCTACCTTTCTATAGATATCTTTGAACATAGTTGGCCAAAAGTAGCCAGCCCTCAAAATCTTGTTTGCAGTGGCCTTCCAATAGTGATGTCCTCCACAATCACCCTTATGAAATTCATCAATTACTTTATCAGCTTCTTCTTCAATGAGGAAATTTAACAGTATCCCTCCTACATCTTTCCAAAACAAATTTTGTTCATGCACAAAATATCTTAGAGATTTTAGTTTGACAAACTGGGCTTTGGATTTTGAAATATTAGCAGTGGTTGTGTTATGCTGAAAAACAAATGCCACATCCTTGTACCATTCTGACAAGAAGAATTTTTCAATTATTTGGACTAATTCCTCTTCATTTTCAAAAATTTATGAGATCTCTGTACTCAAGTTAATATCAAGACAATCCAAATTTGATTGTGTTAGCAGTTTAGCTAAACCTTGAACCTTTACCAACTTTGTGGGTTTAATCTCAATGTCATACTCTAACAATTTTGCTATCCACTTGCTCCTTTTTCCATCTGGATCAGCCTGTGTAAGAATATCTTTTATAACAACATTTGGGATGTAGGCAACAATTTGAGAGTGCAAAACATAAATTCTGAAATCCTTTATTGCTTTCACCAAGGCATAGGCTTGCTTCTCTAGGATGTTATATTTCAATTCAGCATTTGCTAATGTCTTACTAAAGAAAGAAATAGGTTGTTCACTACCTTGGCTTCCCTTTTGCAACAGAACTCCAGCAATTGTGTCTTCAGAAGAAAATGTAAAAATAAGGAATTCTTTGGTGAAATTGGACTGATAAGTATTGGTGCTTGTGTGAGCACCTTTTTTATCTCCTCAAATGATTTCTTTGCTTCAGCTGTCCACTTGAAATCCAGTCCCTTTTTTAACATCTTTTTTATACTCTTGACAACTTCAGCAAAGTTAGGAATGAATCTTCTAATGAAGCTAACTTTTCCAAGGAAGGATTGAATCTCTTTCCTACTTCTTGTAGATCTAATTTTTGAATTGCATTAACTCTATTAGGATCAATCCTAATTCCTTCTTCAGAAATAATATGACCAAGAATTTTGCCATAGGTTAAAGAAAAAATACTTTTGGTTGGATTAAGAGAAATACCAAACCTTCTACACTTCAGCAGGACTTTTCCAAGGTGTTTCAAATGATCTTCTTCTCTCTTTGAAAAAATTGTGATGTCATCAAGATAAATCACCACTGATTTGTCTTTTTCTTCAGCAAAATCAATATCCATTGCTCTTTGGAAAGTGGCTCCTACATTCATGAGACCAAATGGCATCTTTGCGTACATGAATGTTCCCCATGGTGTTGTGAAGGTCGTTTTCTCTTGATCATTTGGATGAACAAGAATCTGATTGTACCCTGAGAAACCATCAAGCATAGAAATCCTTTGCGAACCAACAATATTTTGCAAAATCAAATCCATTTTAGGAAGAGGATAATTATCTTTTAATGAAGCTTTGTTCAGATTTCTGAAGTCTATACAACTTCTGATCTCTCCATTCTTTTTTCTGACTGGTACCAAATTAGCAAGCCAATTTGAGAATTTGATTGGAACAATAATCTTAGCATTAAAGAGTTTTTTTACTTCCTTTTCAATCAATGGCATAAGAAGAGGATTAATTCTTCTTAACTTCTGCTTGAAAGGCTTTTCATTCTCCTTAATAGGAATGGTATGTTGTATAATTGAGGGGTCATATTGTTTCAAGTCAGCATAACTCCATGAAAAGACATCAATGAACTTTTTCATCATCTCCACATATTTAGTCTTCATATCAGTTGAAAGAAATTTTGAAATCTTGACCATCTTAGGCACAAGTGAATCTCCTAAATTGCAACTTTCCACTTCTTCTTCATCATCTTGTAATTTTGGTACTTTGAATACATTGTTCTGATCAAACAATTTCTCAAGGGGAATGAGACCTTTTGGAATCAAATTGTTTTTTAATTGTAATACTTCAGGCTTTTCCTTTGATTCCACAAACATATTCTGCTGATCCATTTGAGTACTGTGAAATTCTTCCTTTAATTCAATGAAATTTCTTACTTGCTGATCATCCTCAAAGACCTACCAATTAATGATGTTATCTGGTATAACTGGTCTGTGCCGAACTTCAACCTCATATTTTTCAGAAGAGTGTGTAGGAATAACAAAAAGGCTGGCCCAAACAGCAAGAGAATCTACAACAGAATTTTGATCTCTGGTTTTGATATTGAAAGTATGAGTCTGAAACTTTTCCAACATCTCCAACACTAAATGTCTATATGCCCTCATCCTTATATCCTTGGTTTCGTAGGCACCTTCTACTTTTTTTATTACCAATTCAAAATCTCCACATACAACAGTATTTTTAGCTTTCAATTTCAACAAAGCTTCTAATCCCAAAATCAGAGATTCATACTCAGCCATATTGTTAGTGCAATCAAAATTCAACTTGTAAGAAATAAACTTACTTTCTTTATCAGGACTTGTAATCCAAATTCCAGCTCTTGACGCCTCTCTTCCTGCTGATCCATCAAAATATAATGACCAAAAACCTGTTGTCTCATTTTCATCTTTTCTCTGATCTCCTTGGCTCTGGCTTTCTGAAAACTTATTCTGTGATTCCTCATTAGCTGATTCATTGAAAAGGATGGCTGATCCGAGACCAGTGTCACATGAATAAATTGGAAAGTTTTGAGGTTTATCCTTGCTGCTTACCATATAAGCCATTCTGGTCTCCCGATACAGTCTTCTTTGCTCACCAAAGATAGGAATGGTAGCATAGGTAAGTTCCATCTGCATTGTACCCTTGATCTTTGCTGCCCACGATCTTGAAAGAAGCATCCCAAACTTAGGTGGAATATCAGCCACAACAATGTCCATGACAATTGTTTTTGCTGGAATTTGTGTGAGACCCACAAAAACATCCTTTATCAAACCAATGCATTGAACTCTTTTTGAATCAAAGGAAAATAAATCCTTATATGGTCTAGTTACCTCTAATCCCAGTCTTTCCATGATCACCTTCAGCATAAGATTATGAGATGCCCCTGAATCTAACATAGCATTATGTAAAGTCATGTCATGAATGCTAATGCATATGTAGAAAGGAGGGAACTCTTCATTATTTTCATCTTCAATTCTTGGTCCCAAGCAAATAATAGGATTATCTTCTTGTACATTTAGGATATCAGCTACTCCTGGTTGTGAATTGAGCATTTCAACAATTTTACTTCTGTATTTGTCTACCTTGAGGATTTCATTAAAGGGAACTGATATCTTAATTTTTGCAATCTCATTCTCAAGATTAAAAACAGAAATAGTCTTCTCAACTTCTTTAGGAAAGGGTAGAGCTTGAAAATCCTTTTTTCTAGGTGGAGAATCATTCTTACCTTCAGCAACCTTTGAGCTTTCCTTCTTCTCTTCAACTGCCTTTGAGGCATCCTTCTTGGGCTGTAATTTACTTTCTGTAATAGGCACATTTCTATTCCTAAGCTTGTACTGCTTTTGCATTTCAAAGATAGCATGCTGATATCCATTTACAAAATCTAAAGGCTCTTCTCCCTATTTGGTCATACTGGACTCATCATGTTCTTCTTTAGTCAAGAAAATCCCTGACACTTCTTCATCAAGACAATTGATTGACTCCTCAGGAATTTCGATCTCATCTTCTTCATCCACAAAATTCTGTTGGAAGGGAGGTCTTACTAGAGGATTTGACTGTTGATTTCTATTCTCTCTTGGCCTTTGCTGATTCTAAGGTCTTCTGAACTGAGGATTCCTAAATTGAGGTTATTGTTGTGCTGGAGGAGCAGAGGTATTCCCAAGAGCCAATCGATCCATCAGTTTTTCCATGGTCTTCATCATTGTTTCAAACTTATCTTCTGGAGCAGAGGTAGAAGGTTTCTCTTCTTCCTTTAGTTTAGCCTTTGCCATCTTTGATTTCTTAGTAGCAATCATGTTTACCTCCACTTTAATTGCATCATTTTTCATGTCAGCAAGAGTGGCAGAATCCATTTCTCTGAGTAAGAGGGAGAAGTCAGAGTCAAATGCTTCAGCATATCTCAGTTGTGCCAAAGCCCCAGGACGTTTCAAATGAGTTGGAATGGAATTGTATATTTTATTAAACCTCTTGGAAAAGTTTTGAATAGTTTCATCAGGAGCTCTTCTAAGATTGTTGTATTCAGTAAGAGCTTGGATAGGGTTGGTTCTATTTCCCCATTTCCTTAGAAAACTATCTTTAAACTCTGCCCAACTGTGAATACTTCCAGCTCTAAGAGCCTTGAACCATTTTCTAACCTCTCCAATGAAAGTTTGAGCAAACAATCTTAGTTTTACATCTTCATCATTAACTTCCTCTCTGTCAGCAAAATCATTGAATCTGTCTACATGTTCTTCTGTTTTAATGTCTTCATCTCCACCCCATGTTGGAATTCTAGCAGCATATTTGCTAGGAAGGTCATGTAAAACAGCAGGGAGGGCTAGTGGAGCATACCTAGCAAGTACGACCATAATGAATGGAGGAGAAATGATGACAGGTACTGTATGAACGGTGGAACCAGAACTGATATGAGATAGATTTCCTAGTGTCTGAGAACTACTAGGACTAGTAGAGGCAGAGGATAAAGTGCTGGTACGAAAAGGACTATTTGGACTTTGCAAACCACTGATAAAGGTAATCCAATTTGGAAGGGGTAGACCAGTTTTAGACTTGAGTAAGACTTCAAAAGGATCAATCTCTTTGAGTTGGTTTAAATCTTCCTCTTCTAACAGTAATTCTGAAGTAACAACATCCCAAAATTCCTCCTTATCTTTTTGTGACACTAAGGATGAAGTATCAATACCTCTTTTTTGTAAATCTAAAATAATTCCAATAAGTTCTTCTTCGTTCTCAGACCATAACAACACCTCATGAATTTTATCATCTACAATTTTATCTTTAGGACTTCTTGAAAATTCAGGGAGCAAAGATTTCGAAAAAGGTGGAGTACCTGGTGTTTCAGGAAATCTTTGTCTACTCCTTGAAATGGTGTTTGGATTGTCCACAGGAGTAGGTGGATCTGGGTCAGGATTGCTCCGTGTATATCTCCCTCTCGAAACCACCTTTTTAAACTTTGAAATTTTGTGGAGTCACCAAGTTAGAGTGCAGCCTCGAAAAATATTCTGAGCTCCTGCTACCTTCAAAAGTTCAGCTTCTTGATTTCATGAATGATTAATCTTCAGACTCCCGACAGACACACCAAAATGTTTTCTCAAAATCAGGTCCTGGAAGGCTGTAGACCAGGAAGACTTCAAGTAATTGTTTCAAACCAATCTTTTAGCTAAGGCTTAGCCTCCTTAGCCTGAGAGGGCTCTCTCAAAGGGTTTAAGATTTGCAATTATGATTGAGATGGCTAACTCTTCTATGAAACAAATAGGAATGAGGCTGGTAAAATCTAAATTAACAAGCATCCATTGGGCTCATGGAGTCATATGTTACTCAGCATTAAAAATGAATTGGCTTTTCAATGAAATCAAGGCATTCAGACTTCAATATACATAAAGTACAATAGACACAAAGGGACAGTATATGAGAACATGAAGGAAATTAGAACACAACATGTGATTTATAAGTAATCAAGTACCCATCAAACTGTAAACAACATGAAAGACAACAAGAGGAATTCATACATTGAAGTCACTATGATTCTTGAGCAGCTGAAACCATTCACTGTATTATCAAAATAAATAGAGTCTTTACATAAGCTTGTCAGAGCTTTTTTACATAAACTTCCAACCCTGTGTACATTGCTCTTTCTCCTATTTATAGAGCTCTTCTACCTGATTGAGATTCCTCCTCAAGCATGAGGGGAACTCGGAGACTACTTCTAATAACACCTATTCAACCTTTAACTGCCTATTAAATGTAACAAACTTCAATTAGATTTTCCAGAGATCTAAATCAAGTAGGATTCTATCACCATGCTATGCTAATAATAGCCTTGGTTACAATGGTCCTCGTTCTTTGACATCTGGTCCCTTTTCAGTTCGGCTGTGATGACTGTTCAAAATTTCATGCTGGTCTTCTATGCCACATCTTCTCCATTGTTCTGAAACATAGGAAACTACCCTTGCTCTTCGGTCTTTTCTTGGCCTTATAATTTTCGAATCCACAGAAGCATGTCTTTTATCTTTGATTTTCAAAATGTGACAAATGTCCACATCCTTGATGTGTTGCCCATTTCCTTTACATTCAAAGGCAAAAATTCCTTCCAACTATTTTGACCTATATTTAACTGTGGTAAATGTGCTTATTTTATGACAAAAGTTAAAAGTTGGACCAGAATCCATACTTTTTCACCTGTCTTGACTTGGTTGAATCTTAATAGCTTCAGCTGATGCATACCTTGCAGACATTCACCTTTGAAAATTCTCGCTCATATTCAAAACCGGTTAATTGAAATTGGATTGTTTAGCTTCAGCAGTTTCATAGCGCACTATGAAACTGCTGAGCTTTAATCATCACCTTTAGTAGTTTCATACCACTTTACAAAACTGCTGAGTTGCTTCAAAAATCATAGTTTCAACCCAAAACTTTACTTATTTGAGCACTTTTCTATCAAAACCTTCTTTCAACTGTTCCAAGACCTTTCAAAACTGAATGGAAATGTAGGATTCTTCAAGAAAGATGACACTAAGAAAAATCATCAAAATTCGAAACATAGCCTTACTTGAAATGGGATTTCATTAAGAAGATTCCTTCAGCTGGCCTAACTGTACCTTTAAGTCTTCAATTTGTTTCTTCATGACCTTGATCCCAGCTCTTAATTGCATATTAATCATTCTGATGAATTTTGCTTCTTTAATTGTTGGTACTGTCCAGGTATGGAATTGAGTATTACAGTCAACCACCTCTGAAGTTGTTTTGTCTTCCCATAAGGTATTCATTCTGTAATAATTAGCTTGTTGGATGGCATGTTTCCTGGAAGCTTTCTTCAGTGTGGCAATCTCAAGGTTGGCAGATTCCAATCTCCTTTTCAAATCTTCCATACTATCTTCTTTATGAGTGGCAATTGTTTTGCCTTTGTCCTTTCTTTCACGAGGTTGTATCTCTTCCCCTGTTTCATCTGTCCTTGGTGGTACCTACTGTAGTTGCTTAAACTTCCTTGTTATGGGTCTCCTGGGCTTGAAAACAAATTGTTCAACTTGCTCATCAAACTTGAGTTTCTTTGAGGCTTTAGCTTTGTTTGTCTTCTCTTTTCATGACTGCATCAAATCATCTTGAACTAGTGGGGACTCTTCAAAGTCAATTGCATGCAATAAATCATTTAAATTTCCCTTCGAAGCAGGACTTTCTTCAATAGCTACTGACTTACCCTTTTCTTTAGCCACCTGGCTCCTCATTCTTCTTCTTTGAACTACTCCACCCGTGCTTGATTCATGTGCAGTCTCTTTGACCTGAGCTTTTTCTTTAATTGACTGTTGAGGTGTATCTTGAATGGTTAGTGGCTTTGCAGACTCTCTAACTTGTTTCCTTACTTTTAACTTTGAAAACCTCTTGGCTCTTGTTTCTGTTTGAAGACCTGCTATTGAAAGATCTTTTGCAGCTAGAGGGCTGAGACCGGTCTGGCTTTTGAAACCAGCCATGCATATAAATGTATTCCAGTCTTTGCCTACCTTTTTAAGTTCATGCAAAACAAGTAACTTAATCAAGCCATGGTGAAACAAATAATTTTTACAAGCCTCTTTTCTCAATTGCACCTTGTCACACATTTTACTCAAACTACGGAATAAGTAAAAAGGTAGATCAATAGAAGCCTTCCCTGTAAAATGCAAAAGGAGTTTGAAATGGTACGAATACACCTCGTTATATCTTCCTTCACAGGTCAGGTATTTCTGTATATAGGTGAGAAAATGTGCATAGGACTCTTTGACATAGCTCCTAGGAACAGACTTGCTGAAATCCGAGTTAACGAATTCCTTCTTTAAAAACTCTTTGCATGGGTTCATGTCAAATTTGAAATTCTTGAACCAATTTTCTTGCCCTCGTGGAATCTCTGTCACTATGGATATCATATCTAGCGAGACCTGCAATTCCATCATACCCACCTTTGAGTTTAATCCTGTAAAATTTAGTGCAAATTCTTTAGTCACCTGTGCATAACCTCCTTGTAACTTCCTGCAAAAATTCCAACATACGGCTTTTTTAAATGCCTTCTCCACATCTTTGTTCTTCAATGTTATCACCTTCAGGCTCGTTTCTCAGACACTTGCCTGATTTGTGTTCTTTCTTCTCTACTAATCCCTCCATGAAATTTTAATGACCTGTAAGCAGGGAATGCTAGCTCTATTCAAACTGTAAACTCTGCCTCTTTTGAAACTCTGCCTCGCCTGATTTACTGCCTTGCCTGATTTGCTGCCTCGCTTGATTACAATGTTATTTCAAATTGGAATCTTTCCGATTATAGTTTTTTCTTTAAATTGCAATCTTGCAGATTTGTTACTCATGCAAGGCTTACAATCATCATTAAAACTTGTACATAGGTGGATTTTCTTGGAACTTGTATTTCGTGTGTATCAACGAATCTAATGGTTGTGATAATGGAGATGGGTGGTGGGACGTGATAAGTGGAGTACATGAACTAACAAAGGATGACGAAGCCATAGATTTACTTAACGGATTTGACATTTGGGAAAGATTCGCTGCGGAATGCATGAATCTTTGATTTCACAGCGCGGTTAGTTTAAATTTTGAATGATGCACTGTGAAATCATCTAATGACGTATCACGCTGTGAAAACACCTAATGAGCTTTTGCGCTGTGAAACTGCTAAATAGAGTAAATGCGCTGCGAAAACACTTTTAGAAAGGTTACATGCGCTACGCAATTACCTAAAAGGATTTGTGGTAGATAACAAAGTAACACATGACTATGAGATCGGTGATGAATGAGGGTGACCAGTGGTAGATAAGAATACATACTTGATTCATGACCTCCTAAGGCTCAGACTTTAAGGAAAACACGAAATCAACTTAGACTAACACTGACCTTTTTCATCAAGCTAGGATGAGAAATTTTAGCATTAGATTTCTTAAGTGATAACACCCCCTTGTGGGGTTTTGGAGTGGTCTCCAACCAAATCCTACTGTCTCTATTTGTGCATGCTTTTCTTCTATTGTTCCTTTTTGTTTTGTTGCATTATTAATATTATTTTTATTTCTACATAATTTCCATTGATGTTAAGATGTTATGGGGTGAATGAAATATCTAAATGAAATGAAATTATTTTAAGAAAATAACAGTCAAGCCCTAAGAAAAAATAACATATTCTTCCTTGATGGACACTTAATGATACTCTGACCTCAAGTCAATCTTGGAGAATATTTATGCTCCCCTCAATTGATCAAATAAATCATCGATCCATGGTAATAAATATATGTTCTCTATGGTTAATTTATTTGCCTGTAGTCAATGCATAGTCTAAGTGTCTTGTCCTTCTTCTTCACGAATAGGATTGGTGCTCCCCATCCAGATACACTTGGCCTTATATAGCTTTTATTAAGCATTTATTTCATCTATAATTTTAGTTCGACCAATTTAGTAATACTCATCCTATATGGTCCCTTGGATGCTAGTGTTTCTCCAAGTATCAACTCAATCGAAAAATATACCTCTTTGTGAGGAGGTAATCCAAGAACATCCTCTAGAAACATATATCTGAACTATTGTAACATGGTATATTTCTTCAATGTCTCACTCTCTACTTCTTCGGCGTTGTTATTGGCTTTGTCATCTCTTGTAATTTTCACAACAAATAAATGGGAACCCTTTCGGTAGTTTCGTTTGGCTTGCATGGTTGTAATTTTCCTTGCTATACTAGGATTTTTCTCACTATGCAATATCCTTCTCTCTCCAATTTCATCTAGGCACTCGATTTCCTTTTGATAGAAATCAACTTTGGTATGAAACTTGTACAACCAATCCATACCTAGAAACATGTTGTATGCTCCCAAGGGAAACACATTTAGTTGCGTTGTCGTTGGCATGCCTTGAATCTCAAACACAGACAATTTCACCCGATGGCTTACTCTTCTCTTGGTTCCTATCGTTAATTGAACCAATCATTGTTCTTCATGCACTTCATTGGCAACCTCACATTTTTCTATGAGCTATGGGCTGACATAACTATAGTTAGAACTTGGATCAATAAAAATAGAAGTAACTTAATTACACAACTTACCTTCCATCTCAATGATGGATGCTTGGTGGTCTACTTGATGATTATCCACCACTGCATAAATCCTAAGCACGCTTTGTGCATGTCTCCCATGGTTTGAGCTTCATGTGCACTGTAAATATTTGGACCTACATTTTTCTACTATGGGCAGTCTCTTTTTTGGTGGTCTCCTCCTCATGTTTAGCAACACAAAGGCTCTTTCGCCTTAGACTTGCATTTCTCTCCTGTAGGATGATCTTCATGACCCTTATCAATTGAACTGAATTTTGGTTGAAATCGGCTTGCATTGGTTTTGGTCGTGTTTCCTTTCATATTTATAATCTTCTTAGGCCAATTATTTTTATCTTTCTTACTACCCTTTGCTTTCCAATCACCCTTGAATTTTCGACTTCATTTTTCTTTCTCATAATAATGCTTCAATTTCTTCATGGCATCATCCAATCTATGAGGTTCTAGAATATCAATTTGATCCTTGAAAGCTAGAGGTATCCCACTAATGAACCATTGGACCTTTTCCTTCTCATCCTTGAGGTATGGCACATATGTCAATAGCTCTAGGAACTTGGTGATATATTATTCATCTGAAATCTATCCCATTCTAAGCTCATAAAATTGCTTTGCTTTGTTATCATAATACCTATATGATAAACACTTGTCTTTGAAGAGACCCTCGAACTTGCTCCAAGTCAGCCTCTATTTAGTTATGCCCATGACATTCTTCATATCCTCCCACCATATGTCTACTTTTCCCTTCATACTATAGGTTTCTACCTTTGCCTTCATGTTCTCAGAATAATCCTGGATCTTGAATACTTTCTTCATCCTAAGAAACCAAGCCTTTGCATCTTCAAATTTCTTCATTTGCCCATCAAATGTGGGTGCCTTTGCTTTCTTGAATTCCTTGGGCATGTAATACCTCTTACTATGATGACAATTATGATAATGGTGATGGGAATGATGATGATGCCTCTTGGTAGCAGAGCTAGAGGGCGTACTAGAGTGGTGCCCCCAGATGATGGTTATTCCCTTTAGGGTACTCAATGGTGATGGGAATGATGATGATGCCTCTTGGTAGCAGAGCTAGAGGGCGTACTAGAGTGGTGCCCCCAGATGATGGTTATTCCCTTTAGGGTACTCAATGGTGATTCCCCCTCATTTCTTAATCATTCTCTTTTCTTTGCATTTTATTGGGCCTACTACCATCTGGCCCATTGGTTCTCTCTTCTAATCTCAAAGGGCTCAGAGCATCATTTTTACTAGCCCCTAGTTCATGATGCTTTTGTCCCTGTAAATTAGAGAGGCTTTGCAGTATGAATGTATTCACCTCAACTTGCCTCTCTTGGGCCCTTACCAACCTTTCATTATTTTCCTTACAACTCCTAATCTTAGTCTGTAGGATTCTCAAGGTATCCATCCAGTCAAGAGAGTTTTCTCATCCCCTCTTCTCCACTGAGACTTGTTCATGCCCATGTTGTGATCTGTTAGAACTGTGCTTGACCATCTTGCTACTCATTATATGCTTCTCACTATCCTTTTGCTGCTTGTGCCCTGCTATCATTCACACACAATTATTAGATACATCATGATATAAATAAATAAATAAATATAACCATAACCATGAGCTTTCTTTCTTTCATGGTGCTGCCATGGGAACTAGTTGTAATGAAACAAGTCATCTTAGTGCATCAATACTAATCAATATCAAGCCACACATAATATCACATTTGCATGCGTACTCAACCAGAAATATACTAGCCAATACATGTTTTAAATTCCCATAATTACAGTAAAATCATGTCAACTGTTAACACCATACTGCATCACCAATCCACAAGGTAATGTACGTCAACCATGCATTCAATTAATCGATTACAGCCTATTTTAATATCTAAATATTTGTTTAGTCAGTTTTCTAAAAATTATAACGAGATCCCCTTGCAAGACCTTGTTGTTGCTTTCCCATAATGGAGCCCTTCCAGTCCGTATACATCTGTATCCATATTCCTAGAGGCTCACCCATACTGACGAGAACTAGCAGTCATTAAAATTTTGTAGATGGGATGGCTAATGCAGTCCCTCCTATTTGAATTTTGAACGCCCGCACAGAGTTCTTTATGCTACCCTGAACGCCATACATCCATACGTAGGGTCTTTGGATCTTCGGAGCGAGCAACTTTTCTGGGTTGTTAATGCACTTACCAGTTCAAGAACAATATGAAGTAATGGCTACCATATCGTATGAGGCACAAACTCAGCTTTAGGATCCAGTTTATGGCTGCAATTTCGCATATTTTCGCTCTTCAGCACTAGGTGGCTTTATCAATTCAATTTTTACTTTGTTTTATAATAGCAAATTTCTTCCATTGCACGCATACTAAGTGATGAAGTTTACAGGAAGGGAGTTACTCTACACAAAATGGAGCGTTCGTATTAGCGTGAGGAAATAGTTCATAGTATCTCTGCAACACAGTGAAACATTAAGTTTGCCTCCATCGAGTCGTATGTGAGTTCCAAGCTCCTGCTAAAAAGGGAAAAGACTGCTAGCCGTATGGAGATAAACGAGGGCCACTATGTGTGGGATATAAGTTCCATACTAAGTTGAGCAAAATATTGAACAAGCAAATTCATTTTGCTGCATGTTCAGGTCAGATCTCAGATATGGCTTACACCCTAGGTAAGGTAAGTCCCGTTAGGTGGAGGCAGGTTGTGAAGCAGAGTTAAGGTGTAGAGGATATTGTATAAGGAATGGTCGACGGGGATTTACAGCCCAGTGTGGTCTAGTGCATGTTGGACGAAGGTGTAGAGGATATTGTAGAAGGAATGGTCTACAGGGGATTTACAGCGCAGTAGCTTCTCCTGCATCTTGGACTTGATCGTCCGATTGTGAAACTGTAGGGCTATTTTTTTTTGGAGGATTTTTATAAATAAATGCTATTGCTCCCTGCCATTTTCATTTTGTTTTTATCATAAGTTGGTTTATTTCAGATTTAAGGTTTTTTTGTCTTGGCTTCTGGCTAAGTGTGCCACCAAATGAATTTTCGCTGGCCAGATGATCATGATACATCGCAAGAAGTTAACTAGTTATAATATTTTCCCATTTTAAAAAATCACGTTTCTTTTATAATTTTTTCTCATTTTAAAAATTCATGTTTTTCTATTCCTTTTTATTTAAGTTTAAATATTAAATATTATTTTATTTCAATTTTTAAATTA